>JASDQU010588295.1:43740-56550 GCA_032191745.1 Picea mariana | reverse complement strand
CTACAAATCCCAATTCTATGGCTACAACCCCTTATGTTCTCCGGCTACAACCGGAAGGTGGCTACAACCACCTTTCCTTGCCCCGTCCAACCGCCTTGACGTAGAAGTAGAATGATGGAACCACTATCACACTATCACTGTGAGATATACTGCTGTAAACCTGTACCAATCAACCTGCACCAAACAACCTGTAATCAACTTGTACCATAAACAACCTGTAATCAACCTGTACCATAAGCAAGTGCATCAACCATGCACCAACCTGTACCATCAACAAGTGCATCAACCATGCAGAAAATATGTACCAATCATGCATCAAATACACATAAACTATGACTCATCAATATGTACCAACATCATCAACTATACACCTCATGTATGTGCCAACACATCAACTACTTATCTCAACCATGTACCCAACATGTACCTCAACCAAAAGCCCTCATCAATTTCATCATCAAAATCTGATTTGTAACTCTGTAATAGACCTGGTGTATATGATCAAATACCTACAAGCCTTCCTTAACTTTAACAACAAGAGACTAGCATCTTCATCAAACTTTACTTTAGTCTCACATGACTAATTTTGGATTAGTCAACAACCCTAAATTGAAATAATCATAACTATGTACCTGTAATGAATAAAGATCTGAAAACAGTATACAATGTTATTCATAGTCTTTTATGCAATTCCTCTAGGTTTCACTACTTGGAACCTCTCAAAAAATGAGTTATATAAAAAATGGCATACCTTGTTGAATTTTGGCTTATTCTAGAGAGCGAACTTGTAGAGCGTGTCCCGCACATAATATTTGTTGTATGGATCTGAAAATGGTACAAAAAATACTACAAATTGTACTCTAACCAATACATTTTTTCTTACTGAATTTGGATTTGTTATGAAGAATTTATGATGTTTTTACCGGAAAAACCTGTTTTAGACTAGTTTTAGGACTAGCCACAAACCCTATTTTCCACAGAGTGTAACTCCAAAAATAAAAAACCAACAAGATGAAACTTTCATCATGGCTACTTGGATATGTTTCCGCATCGAACTCCATATTTCACGATCTGAATCATTCTAGAATAAAAGTTAATGAAAAAATGGTGAGATGACCAGTAAATAACATACCTTAGAAAGCATCATCAAGAGAATGTATCCTCCCTTGAATTTCGGCCTTCTTTCTTCACCTTCCCTCTGAAATTTTCCTTAGATATCCTTTGGTTACCTCAGTCACTTGTAGATATTCAATATGCTCAAGTGTATTTGAATGGGAGACTCTTGCCTCTTATTTATACTTTTATGTAGCTTCCTCAAGGGGTTACCTTCTTACCATCTTAAACCACTTTCCTTATTTTAGGGCTAACCCACTTCTAACCACTTGTCCACTTAGTAATTTCTCCATTAAATTTATTATTAACATAATTTTTTTTGTATCCACTTTGAATTATAGTAGACTCATCACTTCACTTAGTTATTTAAATAATTTCTTCTTTGCAACCACTTTGACTACTTTGACCTTTTGGGGCTTCTAGATTAGTCATGAGGGTTCTTCAACTTCACATGGCCGTAACTCTCTAACCGTGAGGAATTATGTAATTTTCCAGATACCACTGGAAATGGAATGATATGTACTATCCATCTAGAATAGTCTTACCTTCAAATATATTAAAACTCATACCATTATACATAAAACAAACTTGGGTCCATCTAGATCACTCATGAGGGTTCTCCAAATTCATATGGCCATAACTCTCTAACCGTGAGGAGTTATGTGGCATTACATGTACTAATGGAAATGACATGACATGTAATTTCCATATATAATAGTCTTACCTTCAAATATATTAAAACTCATACCATTATACATAAAACAAACTTGGGTCCATTACCCAAACCTTTGTGCTACCAGAATTTCTTCAAGTGTTGACATCAATGACAGCCAACCCAATTAATCAACAACATGTTGTCATCAGACTTTGACTTTGTCAACAAATTGATTATGACAAGCCCTAAACACACTGTTTAGGGCCTCAAAACAGCCCCGGAAGTCAGGGACCCAAAAACTAGGAAAAAATTGTCAAACTTGAAAAATGCCAAAATGAGCCAGTTGGAATAGGTGGGAGGCCACCGAAACCCATCTGGATCAATAGAGACCTTGGAGTACCTTTGGATTTCATTCTTGGCCCATGGTAGAAGGACACAATGCTCAGAAAAATATGCATTTTCCATGGGCCAGACATCCTTCATTGGGGTCATTCACCAAAAATAGTCTTCTTTATAAAAGAAGCTTTTTCTCTCAAAGTTCATTTCCACCTTCTTACGAACAAATACATATGGAGAAAAATTTGGAAAGCCCGCCTTTGGCCCATGGTAAACACTTTTCAATGGATATTGGTTTAAAATCGTATTCTCACCTGGGATAACCTTACGAAGCAGTGTTTCATTGAACCATCAATTTTCACTCTATTCCTCCATCAAGATGAAACAATGGAACATCTCCTCAATCACTACCCCTTCAGTTCTCTCCTATGGGATCAAGTAGTTCAGGAAATGCACACTTCTGATCATCAACTTGACAACATTATAACCACAATAAAATGATGGCAATCCCCATCCTTCAAAAACCCCATCTTAAATAGAATATGGAAATTGTTTCCTAGTTTTATGGTATCGAACATCTTGAAGGAAAGAAACCAAAGTATTTTCCGTGCCAAATACTCTACAAAATCCCAAATCTGGCTCAAAATTTGTAAAAATGTGCAAGAAACAATAAGAATTCAAACATGGTCAGAGGAGGATCTAACTTGTGAACCTAATGAAAAATCTATTCTTCTAAGTTGGAATATAGGTCCAAATTCAATTCAGGTCTCGAATCCTTCTCGTCCTCCTTCTATGCACAGTTTAGTCTCATAACAAAGGCCCCCTCTAGAATTTATCAAACTCAACTTTGATGGAGCATCGAAAGGTAATATGGGTCTCACAGGCTTCAACATAGTTTTCAAAGATAAGAATGGAAATATTTTCAATATCCTTGCGAGCAACCCGTGATACGATACCAATAAATCTGTGGAGCTCTAGGCCTTAATCAAGGTCATTCAAGTGGCCTCCCAACTTGGTTATCATAGTATTATAGTAGAAGGTGATTCACAGGTCATTCTCACTCCGCTAACAAAACTCTTGCATGGCTCTGATCCTGCAAAGGTCTCACCCAATTGGAGACTTTTATGCAACATTGAGTTTCTCATGTCACTGTTGTTGCCTCACCTTGTTCTTATTCCTTCACATATCCGGTGGGAGGCTAACAAGATTGAAAATAAATTGGAAAATGTTGGGGTCAAATGCATAGAGCAGGATTGGTATGTGAGGAAAATCAAAGTCATGAACATCCCCTGCTACTGGAATGCAAATAAATGGTTGGATTAGAGCACATCCCCCCGGATGGGATGCTATTATGACTATTAAACACATGATACAGGTGGCCATGTGCATAAACCTCTGCTGCTCATCGTTTCCCCCGAGACTGATGGATGACACATGTATTATTCTCTATCTCAGATATATCACATAGTGGCTCACTCAACGAGGTACGATGGTGGTCATCCTTCGTATATTTGGTATAGGGTTATGACAGGGTTTTTACAGTCCTTTGAAGGGTGCAACTATGATGATGGGAAAACTCATAGGGGTTCGAGAAGTTCGTATGAACTCAATAAGGATGGGGAGCATAATGTTTGGAGACAATTTCTTCTCTTTCGTTATCTCCATTGTGATTTCCCCTCGGTCCTGCTCACATCTCTTCCTCCTTATTCATTCATTTTGGTTCCTCTTCCTTGGAAACATGCCATGGGAAAGAGGGAAAGTGCACTGAGCTGGTGGAGTTTTTTGCAGTTTCAAAGGCCGTCATCATAGCCCTTCCCCTATGGAAGGTGAGGCCAATAGCGATCCTGAAAAATTGTATTTAAACACAATGGAGCAGGGGTTGTTGAATACTCAAAATTAGATGGAATCATGGGGATGCAAGGTGGAATGGGAAGACATGCCCCCAAAAACTATTGAATCTTATGCTAAAGATCCCCTAGAGGTTTGCTTGGATGCAATTGAGGGTGCGCAGGTTACAACCCCACCTCTGGGAATGTGTATGGGCTCCCATTAGCTTGATGAAGGAGAAAACTCCCATCATCAAGAGGACAAGGATACAACTTTTTGGTTCTCAAAGAACCATCTACAACTAATTTTTGAGCTACAAAGTGATATGGCCGACCAAAAGTTTCGACAGGAGTGGATGGAAAGAAATATTGATTGGTTGCTTGATTCATGCTCAACTCCCCCACAAAAACAACACAACCAATATAGACTCCTTCAATCTGGCATGACCCCTAAATGGTCAGAATCCTCTAGGCACATTCCCAAGGGAAACACTTCAGAAAAATAATTATTTTATCTAGTCTAGTTATTACTTTTTGTGTCCATGGATGCTTATCTAGATACAACTCTTTACTAGTTTTGGTCGTATATGGTTTTAGTTTTGAAATTCCCAGGACAAATTGTGATATGATTTTAAATTTTGGCCCATTGGGCTTATTTTTTCAGACAATCAGGTCTTGGTGCATGGGCTGGTTTCCTTTGTTGGCAGCCCATGTATGAGGATTCCTTGAACGTACTATAATTTTTGGTTATAGAAGGTAATACAATATGCTATCTTACAAAAAACAAAAATTCATATCAAAATATTTTTTATAATATAATATTTGTGTAGTTGTAAAGAACAATTTTTTTAGTATGAATATAAATTTATTTTAACTCTAATTTTAAATTTAGAGGTGTAATTTTTTTTTCAAATTTTTTCAAGTTAAAAAAAAGTTCACTTTAAAGAACATGATCCTTCTCCACACATAATAAATTTTAGATGAATTTAGTTGGTAATAATATCTAATATGGACATTGCAATATTTACACTGAAGATGTTTCTTAAGGGGAGGTTCCTCACCCAATTTTCATCATCTGTTGAGGGTGTATGAAAACATGCCAGGTATCTAAAATAACATGCATATATTTTCATGTTTTCCTCTTGTACTTGACCTCCCTCCACCGCCCTTATCCTTACCCTTTTCATTGTGTTGTTCCTGAGATTGATTCTAAGGCTCAAAGAATAACGTCAGACATCAAAGATTTAAAATGAAGTGTTTTTATAAGTGCTTTTTTCTACCTTCAATTTTCTGAGAAATAATCTTTAAATTAAATTAATGATAAGACAATACAAAGGTTGCATCTCGTTATCTGATTCACAATTATAATGTCAAATGACGTAGAAATGATTTACAAAGCTGTTAAAACAAAGTCAGGTATCAATTATAGATAAGTCTTACCTTGTTTGCAGTAGAATAAAAGTAGAAGATGCACCCTTGAGAGGAGATAAAAATGCAATAATTCACATAGGTCACAGGTCTTGTTTTACTCACAGTAATAATAGAGGAAAATTTGTTACTGAATGAAGTTATGATATATTATGATCACAGTAGATGTGTTACTAAATTGTAATCATTCACTCTTCAAGAACTACAGAAATAAATTCAGAGAGATGGAAACACAGAGGAATCACATAACTCAAATTGAACGAAACCTAGAATCTATGTCTGCACTTGTATTGATATTCAAAAACTTTTATCTTTTACATTAGGCTAGAAGCCACCTTGAATAGATATAAAATCTATCTACTTATACAAAAATTGTCTCAATTGAAAACCATTGGACTTCCCACAATATCTGCCTAAAAATAGAATACAATTTGAATGAAATGACAACTTGTAGATATTGTTGAGTTTTGATTTGATGTGTTGGCACTTCATTTTTCCCTTCATTTGTTCACAGATGTACTCATTTTCCTTTGTTCTTTGAACTGGGTACACATGTCCATTAAGGCCACCACAATCATTGGCTTCCCGTCTTTGGCATCTAATTCCATTGCCATCTGTCCCTTCAAATGCGTTTACTGGGATAAAGAATTACAGTTGAAGATACGGGGGTGGTAATTGGACAGGTAGCTCAAAGATAGATTGTTATGGGATGGCCAACAGTTACAGGGAAGAGTAATTGTTCATGAATAGGATGACGTGGGGACAAGTGTCCAATAAGGAGGTGGGATGAGTGGATGTGAAAATGTAGGTGGTAGGGATAGACGGGGTAAGTGACGTGTAGAGAGAGGGGAAGTGTAATTCTTTTCTCCTGAAATCTAGAAGAAATGATGCATTGTAAGTATATTTGGGTGTAGGGGAAAGCTTATACATTACTTGTAGTTCCTTCGGTCGAAAAGATCCGATGATGGTCTTCTGGTGGCTGATGATGCTTCTGGTTTGGAGGTTGATATGTTCCAAAGCCCAATTTATCACATCATTGTAGGGTATAATTCTAGGCCATGCAATAATCTTATGTAGTTCTGACTGTGCTACCAATCTAAGCTTGGCTAAAAAGGACTCGTCATCTTCCTCGACAGAGTTGTCTGGACAGTTAATAATCTCATGCTCTAAAATATCATAAACTTGCTTCTAGGACTTAATGGCATCTGTGACTCGTGGAGTTGTATCTGATAGAATGTATGCATTTGGGTTGGAATCATCACTTGATCCATCAAGCTTCCTTGCAACTTTCCATGACGTCATAATCCTTAAGGAAATAAAATTATCCTTCCTATAACAAGAGAAGTATATAAGCTCTTCACTGAATGAAAAACTATTAATTTCAAATGGTAAAATGATTTTAAAATTCGAAGAGATTTATTCATAAAGTCTATCGGTCTTCGTATAGATCTACTGACTAAGAATATATTAAAAAAATAATGAAATTTATTACCTCGTGATTCACAATCTTTATTGAAATCATTAACCTTAGTCAATCATAAATGTCATTAACACTTTGACGGTTCAGTGTTCGGAAGATTGATTATGGCAGGGTAGAAATTACCCAAAGTACGAAACTACAGAGTGATTAATTAATAATTAATCATGATTAACCTCAGTTATTAAATGTTTTATTAACTCTTTAAAACACATATTATTTTTTGTAATATTCATTACTTCAGCGCTTTGATACTTCACTGGTTTGTGAACTCAATATTTCTTAAAAATCCCGAAGGGCAATCTCCCGGAGTGACGTGGCAGAGATGACGCCATTCTTGATGACGTGTTAAGAAAATAGAGGTACCACATGTCACTTGAAAACATGTGAATCATCCAACGTAAATGTCAAAAATAAGTTCCACATGTCAACCCAAGAAAAGATTTAAAAGACACCTGTCCCGTGATGCATCTGCATGCCTTTAGGAATTATCATGAGTGACTATCTTTGGGACTTTGGAGTTTCGGGTTTTTTTTTTGTTTAGATTTGTTGGAATACCGGAAGTGCGAAGCTCCGAAGCTACCGTTACAATTTTTCTTTTAAAACTTAGGCAGCTTCTAAACTTCGGAGATCATTAGAATCATTCGATCAAATTAGAGTAACTCATCGATGATAGATATTGTAAGCACCTTATTGATAAATAACAACCAATGTATTTATTTTAAAATAAAAAGAAAATTCTATAAGTTTTTTTCTTCTTGGGTAAAATTTTTTATTTCTAAGAGGCAAAATCTAAAATTCAAAAGCTTAAAATTATAGGTGTTCTAACACACTGCACCTTCCTCCACCGCCCTGTTGCACCACCACCCTTATCCTTTTCACTGCATATATACGATGTCATTTAATAGATATATATGATACACTTTCCCAAGTTCGTGGAGGGATGCAGTATATGATAGACGATCAGTTGGTTGTTCATGAGGAAAATCCATGGTGTCTAACACGTAGTTGAAGTCCAGAACAACACAATTTCCATTCCATGGTGCCTAACACGTACTCGAAGACAGGAACAACTCAATATCCATCTTCGATTTAATTTTTTGGGAAAGGATTCGATCTGGAAACTTGAAAGTGGTTGTGGTTGCTTGGTAGGTAATATTTGAGATCGAAATGGGCATCAATTGGAATCGATTAAATTCAGACTTTTTTCATAACAATATCTTCTCCATGCTTTGATCGATAGTGTTTGTGATTTCCATTTGGGATGGTACATGGCATGGAATTAAACCTTTATTATCCATCATGCAGATCACAAATCATAATACTTATACTCAACGACTATACAACAAGAGTAATATCACAATGCTTGCAAGTTCATTGATCTGCTATTTTTCAGAGACTATCTAGGGTCGATGAGAGAGAGAGTTGGAAATTGGTTGTCGTTATTCTCATCAAAAGAGTCGAATCACGTGAAAGGGTCATTGGATTTCGTGCGTGAAATTCTATGCTCCATTAAGGACTTACCTTCACAGCTCCATTGGGATATTATAGATCTAAATCCTGTTAAGTTATTATGATGAAACCCTTGTCTCCTTGTTCCTGGAAGCAGTGTGATCATTCCCAAAGTTTGTTAACTGTGTGGATATAGATATATAAATTCATATATGATATTATTCATATGCATTGTAAGAGTCGGATTCGAGTTGCTATCACATTTCCAATTTGAAATTCATATCTCCACTCCATATGTACTTTAAGATCAATTCTCCACTCCACTCCATATGTACTCCACAAATAAACCAAAATAATCTCGATTCTTCTCAACAATAATCTCGCAGACTCCGATACTCTGAGCCTTCGTGAGTTTTTCACCCTTCCATGAGTTTTTTAAAACTTTATTTCCATATTTCACACTTTGGCCATAATATTGGGTTGTTTGTCCAATAAGAATAAGTGAATTGTAAGTATGAATTACAGTACATTCAGATGATCAGATTCATACTAGTACTCTTTAATAATTTCCCGTACGAAATTTTAACTGAGTGGCCAACAACATAATTTTTCCAACATGTTGGTTTCAACTACATTCTGTCATTTTTTAAATCCGGATTCACATCACCAATAAATAAAAAAACAGTTTATGAAGAGATAAAAGTTCCTTCCCTTCAATAAAATGTTCAGAAAGGTTTATGTACATGTTAGAGTTGTTTCTTTTGAGATGTTACTTCCATTTACATATTCTTATATTTTCTACTAACAACTTTCACAAAAAAGATTCCTTCCAACTTCCAGAAAGTGGACAAGTTTCACGAGGAAGAACACTCCTTCGAGCTGCTCCCCTACATCATTCGGTGTATGGCATCGATTTCACATGCTTTGCATTTTATATTTTATGGATTATTGAGAGACACACACTACATCTTGGATAGGTGGGAGAAAAGTAAAATTTACTTCACAATATAGGGTGAAATGATCTGACATGTCATGTCGTATTTTTTCAGTTAAATAAAAAAAAAATAATAATATAATAATTTACTTTATTTTAAAACTAAATAAAATTGAAAAATAAATTTTATATAAATATATATTTTAAAAATTAATAAATTTACACCCGAATGGGGTGTCATCACAACCACAAGTTAATGCGGCCTCCACAGAGGGGCCCACACCCATCCTAAGACCATAGGTGGCCGCTTCACTTTCCTTGGTAATTGATAATGTTGTCATTTTGATGGTTCTACAAATCATCGAGGTTAATGATTAGGCTATACTATAGGAAGATTGAAGGGTTATGGCAGTTAATAGAGAGGAGTGAGGGGAAGATCGAAATGAAATCTCAGACGACCCACACGATAGTGTTGATGAGAGGTTTGTACTCATGCAGAGAAGAAGTGTCAATTATGGTTATGATGAGGTTAGGCGGTCACATGGGAACAAAATCCTGCACGAACTAGAGGATAGGTTCATGACATTTCATAATGAAGATGTTCATGCCTAGATCGAGCTATGAAAGCTTGGTACATTTTTCAGAGGAAGGCATTCCAATTCCTTGGCAGATAAATAGAGAGGGGAAGACATGGTTGTTGCTATGTTATGGTTTGTTGGGATGTGCTATGATTTTACTAGAACTCTGTTCGACACTTCTGTATCTTTGGTTTGTATCATTATGGCTCCCCAAGGATGCAAACCACATTCCTCTACTATTGGCTTGTTGTGGGATGGCATGGCAGTGGTTGCAGTTGCAAACTTTTATCAGCAATTTGTGACTAAAGAACATAAGGCCACCATGTTGACATTGGAGGATGAGGTTCGATTGGTAAGGGAGTTTAAAGATGACGAGGATGTGGAGCATCAGGTGGGTGACTAGATTCAAGATCTTGGTTGTACTAGGACTCGAAACTCGAATTTCTTCTGAAACCTAAAACTTTATTGGCATACCAAAACCATGGTAGCTATGGATATGTTTCCCAAGGATGAGGATTTTCATTAGTTAAAGAAGATAATGGAGACTATGGAGGCACAAAATGCATATATTCTTATAGTGGCGACATGGATAGCTCATCGTCATGGTGTCTCCTTCCATCTTCCTGTTGTGAATTAACCATGGGTGGAATCTTCTATTTGGGGATGTCATAATCCCATATCCTTATTAGGTTCCTCGTGACCAACACTAGAAGGATTAATAGTATTTATAGTTTTCTTTTATATCTAGGGAGATAGGTCATGTGCCGAGAATAGGTTCTATTTGCAAGGCATTTTTTTCAAAATTGTCCAGATTGTAAAAAAATGCATTTCATCTGGCTCTAGACCCGATCTTCCTTTCTCCCAAAAGCCTCAATAAGGGATTTAATAATTCCAACATCCCCAATTCCAAACTCCACCCCCTCGTGTGCAGAGCCACTTTGTTCGTGAAAAGATAAACCAATGGAAACAAATCGTCCGACGTCAAGGTGACCATGGTCCATAACACATTGCACAAAATCTATGTAATGATGATTCTTCTAGACTCATTCAATACCAAGTTTGGGGATCGGGAAAGAAACAAGAAGGGAACGTGGTTTCCATCCTTCCAAAAAGCGACGACCTTGGGTTCGAACTCTAAGGAATTCTTTGAGAACCCAGTAATCTTATCATCAATGGACGAAGAAGCTACAATGCCTTGGGCGGTCTCTTAGGCTATGATGGCCTTCTTGGTGGTTTCATTTTCCTTGGTCGTGTGCTTCAATGGTGACTGACATTTCTTCTCGGAGGCCGCAGAAAGATCCCATCAAGACGTCTGTGATAGTACGAATTCAACCTCAAGATCTCCCAGAAACGAGGGTATTATATTATAAGTTATGATACTCGTTAAAAAAAATTGATTTAAAGTTATGAATTCAACCTTCAACTACCCTTACACAAAAATGCATTATATGATTAATTGTTTTGGTTTTTTCTTGATTCTCATGCCAACACTTTTGCGATTCTGAAAAACCCTTCTTTAAGTTAGCAATACATTGATGCAAGCCTTCTCAACTTCCCACATAAATGAAAAAATGGATGGTGAGAATACGCAGTTTAAAGTCACATATAATGTATCTTCTTTGTCTTAAATTCCCACGCGCTTTCACACCATGGCCATGCATAGTCTCCATGGGTTTTTTATAGATTGATTTGTAATCAAAACAATCTTAAACAATATTAAAAAGTAAGAAAACTATTAATGTCAAACCTTCGGGAGTAGTTTGGATGAGATTAGAACCAACAATATTCGATAGTAATGCTGACGATATAAGGATTACAATCATTATATCATCAGCATTAGGAGTCAATGAAACACTATGAAGGAAACCAAAAAATTGAAAATTTTGCATTCATCGATGTAAAAGGAAAAGAAAGGTTAACAACATTCAAATGTTTCAAAAAAATATAAGTAATTTCCAAGGTCACAAGCAGTCTCAACATAGTCTGTAAATAAATGATGGGGTAATAAATATACAACATATAATTACATGGAACCTAAAGATGAAACATAAGTTCTGCATGTAGATAATAGTTGCAAAGCTATTAACATTTTATATTATCCATGCCGAGACTTTATATTATCCATGCCAAGACATGTGCGGCATATTAAGGAAAGTTAAATAATTATATCTGATACTAATAATTGCTATTTTGTGTTCCTCATATGTTTTCGAAAATGGAAAAATCATTCAATACACGTGACTACAATATCCTTTCCCCTCATAGATTTGAGAAAAAATTGCTCTTCTATTACATTGATACCTCATACATTTGTGAGAAAATTCCTCTTCTATTACATTGATAACCAATAGGTTTATATTAGGCATCGCATCAAAATTCTAAGGCTTGACCACATAGACGAGAAAGGCCAACATGTAAACCTTAGTTCCAAACTTTAAATAATCATATATTTCCTAAAACCCTCTAACCTAGCTGTAATATAAGATGCTTACTCATCTTTAAATATGATATTTAGGAGCCTGCTTCGAAGAGTTCCCTACACCATAAATAGTCCAAAGGTATTTGGTCCTTTGTTGCTTATAAAGCATTTTGAACATGCTTGAATGAGTCTTCATCCAATTAAATTGTTCCAGGACCATCGTAATATATATATATATATATAAAGTAACATAACCAAAACATGGTTAACTAGTTAAAGTTTTGTATGAAGTTCATTATTCTTTTAATATTTAATAATAAATAAAAAATTTATTTTTTCTTTCTATATATGAATCTTGATCCATTAATTGTTGGACACACCTACCACACTTAGAGGGGGGGTGAATGAGTGTGGGGCTCTTTTTCCCAAAACTTCCCTCTTGCACAAAAACTCATCAATTAGCATTCAACATTTATTCATTACCCATTGTTGTCATTTATAACCAGTTAGATGTGAGCACATATCAGCGACATATATCAGCAATATATCATCAACAAGTCATCACCACAATGAACACAAAGAACACAAGATG
>JASDQU010588294.1:69643-82029 GCA_032191745.1 Picea mariana | reverse complement strand
TTTATAGGTGTAAGGTTCTCTATAATGTTCAATCCCATGAAACTATCTATGGTTAATATTGCATTAGAACAGATTACTGTATCATTAGATCTGAGTTTGGAGTCATATTAAAACAGAGTTCCTTGTATAAGTACCTTGCTGTCCTTCACAGATTTATTTTCAATGTGTCCTATATATGATTGAGTAACAGATCTATTTGTCTTAATCATTGAATTTTTTAAAGAAATTACTGTTCTGCAATTTTACCCTAAAACTAACAGTTTCTTTTGGTGTTCTTTGTGAAGATCAATGCTTCTTGAGTCTTAATAGGTGTAAGGTTCTCTATAATGTTCAATCCCATGAAACTGTAAGAAGATTGCAATAAGGTAAAAATAAGGTAAACCGAAACAGTTTAAATCTAGTGTTTAAATCTAAATCTAGTGTGTGGGAATAACCGAAATCGGAAATATGCAACAGAGCGAAAATATAGCAACAGAGCGAAATATAGCAACAAAGCGAAATACATGCGAATACAGTGAATATTTCCATAGAGCATATTTCCGAGCGAAATATAGCATATTTCCAGAGAGAAAATATAGCAACAGAGCGAAATATAGCAACAGAGCGAAAACATGCGAATACAACGAATATTTCCATAGAGCATATTTCCGAATATAGCGAATATAGCGAATACAACGAATATAGCGAATACAAACAGCATACAAATATTTCCATTGATGATTTTCCATAGAGCGAATATAGCGAATACAAACAACATACAAATATTTCCATAGAGCGAATACAAACATCATACCGAATACAAACAACATATTCGCTCTATGATTTTCCATAGAGCGAATATAGCGAATACAAACAACATACAAATATTTCCATAGAGCGAATACAAACATCATACCAAATACAAACAGCATAGCAACAATTTAAATCTAGCGAATACAAATATTTCCGGCCACAATTTAAATCTAGCGAATACAACGAAAATATGCGAATACAACAAAACGAAACAGAGCAACAGAGCGAAACTTAGTTCGGCAATTTGCGAATACAATATAGTGAATATAGCAACAGAGCGAAACTTACCTATAACCTGCGCTCCCTGCGATCTTGGCGACCCCTGCGATCTCGACGACCTCTCCCTGTGACCTCGGCGACCCCTGCGATCTCGGTAACCACGACCAGCTACTCACTCCTCTCGCGAGACAACGAATACGCGAAGAAAAAACGTTCTAAAGCCGATGTGTGGCTAAAATATAAACCATCTTTCGGCCGAAAGATAGTTCGGCCGAAATCTAGTTCAGCCGAAAGATAGTTCGTCCGAACTATCTTTCGGCCGAAAACTTGTTGCCGGAAAACAAATATCTGGCCAACCAATTTTCTACATGCAAATCGAGGTCGCTGTTATTGCTCTACTTGATTTGACATTTATTTTTTCGGCCGAAAAATAGTTCGGCCGAAAAATGATTCTAGTTCGGCCGAAAAAATGTTTTTCGAAATTTTGAAGAGCAGATTGTCACGAAAGTGTAACCCACCTTCGTGATTCCACCTACCCCCAATTGTTTTTTCAATTTCTCTGGTTTGAATTTCTTCTTCTGTATTTTTTGGTTTCTTAGTTTGCATTTCTCTTGTTTCAATTGGCTTTGTCTGGGCAGTTTGTGTTTCAGTTGATGGTTTAGTACTTATTTCCTCATTCATTTTACTTCGCGACAAAATACTTTTCTGTGGAACATTCGTAGAATTTTTCTCTTTGGGCCTTAAATCATACTTTTGTTGGAGTTCGACCATTATTGAGTCGGCGAGTCCCTGATAGGTAGAGTCTCCCAAATTATTAATACTTTCTTCATTATTAAACATAGATTCTAGATATAAAGACTTCTCGTAATCATGTCTGGTTAAATGCAGCTCGAGATCATCATCACTAAGGTTGTCCAGATCTTCTTCTAACTCCTCATAATTTTGCATGTCATCCCTCTGCATAAAATTTTCAGTTTTAAATGGGGCTTGGATCTTTTGATCTTCATTTTTTATTTGTCTTTGTTGCATCTAGGGGTTAGGGTTTCTCTTGAACTGATTCCTAATGTAAGTATCAGGTTTGGCTTGATCTAATTCCATTATGGATATCTTGTTTGATAGATATTTAATTATCTTGGCCATATCATCCATTTTCTCTTCTGTGGACTTCCCAGACCCAAATGGTCCTTCTTGTTCCTTGAAACACTTAGGTTCTCTGGTTCCCATATCAACCTTAGTTTTTAATTTCCCAGATGCCATCCTATTATATTCAATTTCTATGGCATCATCTTGCATTCCTTCTAGAGTAGCAGATATTCGTTCTCTTAAGAGGAGGGAAAAGTTGGGTTCAAAATCCCCTGCAAAAGTTACCTTTGTCGTAGGTTGAGAGGGTTTGACTTCAGCTGGGATTTTGTTGTACAGTTTGTTGAACCTCTGAGTAAATTCAAGAATTGATTCATAATTATTTTTTCTTAAAGCCCCGAATTCGGTCAAATAATAGAGATGGTCCTTCTCCTCCCCCCATTGTCTTAGGAAGGCATTTTCTAGGTCATCATATGACCGTATGGAACCTACCGGGAGTCCTCGGAACCAGGTTCTCACTTGTACTTCGAAGGTTTGTACTAACAGCCTTGAGTAAACATCTTCATGTTCGATGCCAAGGATATCAACAAACTGATAAAAAAAGGCTATGTGTTTGGTTGTGGTTAAATCTTCTTCTCCCATGAATTTTGGTAGGTTTTTCATATAATTCTCGAGAAAATCATGAAGGATGACAGGGAGGACCAAGGGAACGTACCTAGTAGCTACCTTGGAAAATATTCTAGGAGGCAGAGCCTGTCCTTGCCCTTGTCCACCTACTCCTCCACCTTCGGCACCACCAACACCAACCATTGGAAGCCTAGGAGATGAACTTCGAGAGCTAAAGAGGGGATTTTCAAAAACTTCGAGGGACTGAAGTGATGACCTTTTGACTACTTCGGGGTGTGGCGAAGGAAGTTTTGGAAAAAGGACGTTAGGAGATGGAAAATATAAAAGAGGAGGAAAAAGAAAATGTGGATTGGTTTCCTCAAACTTACAAGATGTATATATAGGAGAGGCGATAGGGAATGAATCAGGATATAAAATATATTCTTCAGAGTTTCAGGAAACTAAAACCTTCGATTTGGGAGAGGATATACCCGAGAGAGTGTCAATGACGACACGTATTGAATGGGATTCTTTATTCTCATTGGTAAAAGCATCTGTCAAAACAATCTCAACTTTTATCTTAGGAACAATTACCTCTGGTTTGTCAAGCTTAGCCTCGGGTCTACTAGTTGATTCCTCTGCAGAATGAATTTGTTTAAAAATTTCTTTAGGAGTTATTTCTTCAATTGGAACCTCAGCATTAACTTGTGTAACTTTGGGTTGATATACTTTACCTTCTGATGCAACAGTACATTTGAGGTATCCCTTTGGTTTCAACAACTTTTTGGGATCTGACACTGGTGTGGTTTGCTTATTGTCTGGATTTTTTCTGGTATTCCTTCGACAGAATTCTAGTTTTGTCTATGGTGGAGTCGCCAAGTGAAAGATAAAAATAAGCCTTACTTATGTATTCAATATTTGTTCACCATAAAAGATATAAACTTACCTTGTCATTTTCCCAGGGAAAATAACTTCGTTTCTTTGTCCTCGACAACGACACCAAAAAGATGTTGGTCTTGAGATTAAACTTAAGGCTTCAAAGAGTAATGTCATGCATTAGGAATGTTTAAAGAGAATGTTTTAACAAAGTGATTTTTCTACCTTTAGTTATATAAGAAATAATCCCAAAATGAAATTAATAATAGGATAGTACAGAGGCCATATTTTGTTGTCTAAGTCACAATTATAATATCAAATGGTGTGGGAGAAACTTACAAAACCATTAAACAAATATAGGAATCAATGGAAGATGAGTCTCACCTTGTTTGCAATAGAAGAAAGTAAAGAATGCATCCTTGAACAGGATATGAGATGCAATAACTCAAATAGCTTGCAGGTCTTGTTTTACTTATAGTTAACATAGAGGAAACATTGCTTACTTAATTAATTGTTGATATAATTTGATTATAGTAGTTGTGATACTAAATTGCAATCAATCGCTTATCAAGGAATTACATAAGGAAATTTAGAAATATGAAAATACAGAAGAAACACATAACTCAAACTGAACAAAAATTGGAATCTTTCTCTGTACTTGTATTAATACTCAAAAATGAGAGTTTTCTCTATTACATTTGCCAAGAAACAACCATGAGTCAATCTTGAATCTGTGTATTTATAAAAAAATTGTCACAACTCAAAACAGTTGGACTTCTTTCAATGAAAATAGCATATATTTGAATAACACAACAATATGTAAAATCTGATGAGTTATGTTGACGTTCTCCTCTGTCTCTTCATCTGCTGGGAAAAAACACCTCTTTTATTTAATCTTTTAGGCTGGACACAGTTGTCTTCTGGCCTCCTTAATAATTTGGCATACTATTCTGGCCGTTTTTATATGTTGCCATCTGTCCCTTCAACTATGTTCAACAATGTAATGAGACACGGTCGAGATTAGTGAGGAATGAGAATTGGATGAGTGCCACTGCATGGCTTGCCAAGGAATTCATAACGAGCATAAGAAAAATAACCGTTTGTGGGAAGGATCACGATGGAATAGGTGCATGATGATGAATTAGGTATAGGTGAATATTTTAGAATGTGAATGAATGCGATAAGTGGTTGTAGGAAGCTGAAAGGTAGGGAGGGTAAAAAGAAAGGGCATTGTGCATGTTTCATTATTTGCTTCCAGATATGCTTGCTTTCCCATGTTCGATACATTGGTTGCATCTATTCAATAATTCCACTACGAACTTTGAGGTCTCAATTGATTCATTTACCTCAAAAGTGAATAATCTCCTCTCTACTCGAGGCAGTTTTTGTCGGATCCTTTTTATTTCCTGACCTGTGGCTTGGAGCTGTGAGCTTGGACTTACTAGCCACTTATTGATCTTAAGAACATCGATTCGGCTCATTTTCTGAATGGACGTTAGATTTTCTTCCTTGTTCTTCGCGGAATTCTGTTGATTCATTTGAATATCGATTTGCCCCAAGGCCTCCGCGATACTACTTCCCTCAAAATCAATTAGTCTCTTGTCTAATGAAGATAACACTTCTTGGAAAGCGTCCTTTACCTCCCTGGATAATCTTTTACTCTCTGCCAAATTCATTTCCCACACCTTCAAGGCCATACCACCTCATAATTGTTCAGAAGGAGAGAGCAGAGGAAAATTAGGGGCATTATCTTTATGTACCAATATGATGGCTTCTTGAAACCTAGCTCGGGCTGAGCAATATTCTATTTCCTTAATATATATATCCTTCAGAGAAAGGTCTACTGCCTGGTAGCACTTATCGATGGCATCAACCTTCATAAAAAGGTCTCGCTGGGCCATTTCCAGTTTTTCGTTTATTTACAGTGCTTAAGTCTGGAAGGCTGAGATATCTACCGAGGTACCTTTGGTTAGGTCTAATCTAGATTGCAATTTACCTATCAATTCATCACGTTGAGTGACAAATCCTTGATTGGTCTGTGAGATTTTATGGAGCTCCTCAAGGTTAGCTTGCAACTGTTGGATTTGTTGTCGATCATGAGCTCTGCTTTACTCGAAGTCTCGTCTCATCCTAGTCCTGGTAGTTTGTTCCATGGAATATATTTGATTTTGCAAATTCTCAACCAATAATCTCTTATGTCATAGTTGCTCGGTCAAAATATCCATAGACCATTGATTTGCAGTGGCAAAAGCACCCAATGAACCTGCATCCAAGATTTAACAGTGTCCATGGCTCGTGGCGTGGTGTTTGACAAAACGTTCATATTTGGGTTTCAATCCTCGCCAGCCGCATCAAGATTTTTCATCATTTTTCGTGGCACCATAACTTCTAANGGTGCTTTTGCCACTGCAAAGCACCTAATGAACCTGCATCCAAGATTTAACAGTGTCCATGGCTCGTGGCGTGGTGTTTGACAAAACGTTCATATTTGGGTTTCAATCCTCGCCAGCCGCATCAAGATTTTTCATCATTTTTCGTGGCACCATAACTTCTAAGGAGATAGAGTGAAAATACCTATTGGAGAGAAAATTCATGAATGCTTTAAACAGATAAAACTTTCTAATTGCAGAAAGTGAAAATGAATTCGAAATCAAAATGCTTTTATTCAAAACAAATTCATTGCTTTTCGTTTAACTTCAATGACAGAGAATTTATTAACGTTTGATGGGAAATTCTACTTGGTGATCCACAATCCGTGTTTAAATCATTATGCTTAACTAGTCATAAATGCCACCACCACACTTCGATGGTTCGCGTTCGGGAGTTTTCAATGTGACAGAGTGGGAACCTCCCAAATACCGAATCCATGAATAGATTAATCTTTGAATAATCACTTTTAAACTTTTAATTAATCACATTTAAGATGGTACGTTAACTTCAAGTGTTTTGGGAGTTCGGACTCCGAAGATTTTAGGATATGATACAGGGGAAACGTCCGAAATCCGAACTGCAGAGTCATTAATTATCTCATGATCGTGATTAACTTAATCATTTAATGTTTAATACTTCGACATTTTGGTACTTCGGTGATTTGTGATTTAGTTCTTTGTTATAATCCTGAAGGATCATCTCCCACAGTGATGTGTCACAGCTTAGGTCATTCTGACGTGTCGAGGAAAGGGAGGTTCCATGTGTCAACTCGGGAAAGACTTGGAAGGTACACATGTCTTACGAATTGTGCCCCATTTAAAAAGGTTTAGGAAAAGCAATGAGCAGACACTTTTGGGTTTTAGAGCTTCGGGGATTTTATTGTTAAGACTTGTCGCAACATCCGAGGTGCGAAGCTCCAAAACGACCGTTATAGATTTACCTCTTTAAAAATTAGGCGGCTCCAAAATTCCGAAGTAATTAGGATGGTTCGATCAAAAGGAAATTCGTTAATGGCAGATATCATGCGTGCCTTAAATGGAAATGTCATTTACCAATTTTCCGTTTTCTTTGGGGTAAAAATCATATTTTCAGGAGGTAAAAAATAGAAATCTTCAAAGTTCAGAATTATGTTCCAACAGGCGACACATGGAAGTTGTATCTGCTATGTGAATTTTTTCGTTTTTTACAGCTTCTTGTATGATAATGTCTATGAACTTTGGCAAGTTCTGGATCCAAATGATTTGTGTTGCATGTTATGTATTTGTCCAGAAACTGCTCAATTTGTGAGTTGTTGTCATTTTCATAGATCAGTGCAGCCTCTATCCACAACAGTGTGTGATCATGCTCACTCCCTCTATTTTGGAATTCAGTCACAAAATAGTAGTCCGATATTTTTCCGAAGAGCGTTTCATCATGACATATCAATTGCCTCAAATCATTTATTCTATTCCTATAGTAGCGAGTACATGTCATTGGGTCTTTTTTTATGAGGTAGTCATGTCATCATTTTCCAATGTATTAGTTTTTTTTTCCTTTCTTGTTCCTATACAATGCAGACACTGTAGCCACCAATGGATCCCAATGATGATTTTCTCTTGTAAATGTGATGAAAAATGTTGGCGGTCCCAATTGTCGGATCATTGCAAAAATAGTTTTCTTGTTTTGTTACAAATAGTTAGGAAATATGTGAATGTTTTTGAAATCTATGTATCCAATATCAGATTTTGTATTTTTTTCTAGGTTTTCTTTGTACTTGACATCTTTGGCCAATAAATTTTTTCCTTGTAGTTGGCCTTTTCTTATTTGCACCCACATGCAAGAGAGCACTTGCTCAATTATTATGCACATTGTTTTGAAAAACAAATTTGTTATATGACAGGAGAAGTCATTGCTTGAATGTAGCAATTCCCATCGAACTATTTTTTAGTAGCTGAATCATTCTGTGATGTCACTAGGATCTGGATATCCATAGAACAGTGTTGGGAAGTTCATTTCCTCAACAAATTTGTCCTTTAATATTCCAAGAGGACATTTCCCTTCAGCAGGTGCAATTTCAAAAATCTTGTCTTGCGAGTGACAAATGCGTTGTGAGTCAGTGAATCCATGTATCAATGTTTTAGTAGGTCTTTCATTCTGCGATTCATCACTTGTATCAAATTCACTAGCAGCGTCGGAAGTCTGTGTAGAGCTGTAATCTCCTTCTTCAAGAACATTGTTCCAATTATCATTTATATAGATGTTCTATGCTTTGTACAGGGACCTGGAACATAATTCTTTTAATTATTTCATGACAACAT
Organism: Picea mariana; assembly: GCA_032191745.1. Taxonomy (NCBI): domain Eukaryota; kingdom Viridiplantae; phylum Streptophyta; class Pinopsida; order Pinales; family Pinaceae; genus Picea; species Picea mariana. The sequence goes on along the minus strand of JASDQU010588294.1, from coordinate 73,729 downwards.
GCACATGTACTTTACCTGTCTGGCATGCATTCTTGTATTGCAAACATCTTTTGAGAGCTACAACAATTGTCATTGTATCACTAGTGAATTATGGCAAGGCTTTTTGCACAACATCTAGCTGGAGAAGCACATTAATAATTGATCATGTTAAGCCCATTTAGGGTCTTTTATAGCCCCAGGGTCTGATTTGTGCAAATGAAATTTGCAGAGCCGCAAGTCTCTCTTCAAGTTCTGTAAGTGTACTTACATCTGGTAGTGGTGTATTACATCTTATTTGGTCAGGTGTTGCAAAGTGTGGCAGTTTTCCATTTTCAAGTGATTGTTTGCATGGAAGACAAATATTTCCACTGGAAAATGTTATATCATTTAGTGTCAAGCCAAGGTATTACGTTTGCAAGTCAGGGGTGAAAGACTTAGTGTTTTTTGCAAAATTAAATTAATCGCAAATCGTACATGCAATGGAAGGAGTGTCTTTAATTTGTTTCATATAGATATGTTTTGCATCTCTCTTCCCTAGACAAGCATGCATAGTAAGTGTTTGTTGGTTTTCATTGCTAGCAGTGCATGGTGTTGGCTCTAGGCCACGATATGTGATTTTTTCCTCTCGACCAGTACCATGACCATTGTGGGATATGTAGTTGCACCTGTTTCTCTCACACATCTGTTTTTTCAACATGTGGTAGGTTAACTTATGGTTGCCACTGGAAACTAGTTTCACTTGTTGACAAGCCATGTTGAAGGTGGAATCAACATTTGTTATGAGCATTGCATCCTCACCATATCAATGGTGCAAACAATGATGTTCTTTGTCATTGGACATGTGATGTTTGTGTTCAACAGAAAGTGCAAAAATGCGATTGTGTTGTGCACGGACATTTTTTTTTAGGTTGTGATATGTGATTTTTTGTTTCTTGGTTGAGCTCCCTTTCACTTCATGATGATCGGTTGTACAACCCAGAGGTCTAGAAGGAAGTGTACCAATGTATTTTTTCTCTCACGTATGACCTTTTTCAAGTTGTGATAAGTTAGTCTACATTTTTTGTTTAATCTCTATATGACCTCATGACAACTGGGATGAGTTTCATTCTAATTAAATAGCATTCGATGCTTATGCAGATTCGATGCGGTTTGGGTGGCATGGATAGTGGATCCTGAAATGATAGTATTTCTTATCAAAGGTTGATAATGGATGTGTGGCGTATCTGTTTTCAACGACATGATGTCAATTGTTCGATCGTAGTTTGAATCAATACAATAGGAATGGACAGTACCATCCGAAAGGGCTGACCAGACCTGGATATTTACTCTGAATATGATAGATAGCCATTGCAAACATAATATACTACCCTCTACATTTCCTTTCTCATATGGCATTGCCATGTTTACAAGGTATTGTTGCCAACTTCCAATTATCGACATACTTTCTAGGAGATATGGTAAAAGGTGTTAATGCAAGTAGTTAAACGCCTATTGAATGCCACCTATAATTGCATTGAAAAAGTATTGCATGGTGTAAAGGCGTGACGAGTGCACATCGAACTCTGTTGCTATCAAATAGAAATTTCCATTGAACATACTATCTCCACAACTAGATGCAATAGTCATTGCTATGTGCAATCCATGGGAGTGTATATGATGCATAATTCATTTTCAATGCGATTGGAGGTCTTTGCAAATGAGGGACAAGTAAATATGAGGTCCTCCAAGATTGCATATGGATAATTTTCTATAGAGTAGTGGTTCATAAAGACCACTGACAGGATTGGCATCATGGAACAAGATGCAATATGGATCCCTAGATGCAGTTTTGTTGAATAATAGATATCTTGTTTTTCTTGTTAATGACCATATTCCAATTGATATATTCAACCACTTGGACAACCACCGTATACAAATTGTGTCTCCCCAAAGTCCCCTCTCATGTGCAGGTAAAGTTGCATATGCAGACAACCACATCTTTGAAAAATACGTAGTGACATCATGTATTCCATGCAACTCGCAAAAAAAATCATATTCCAATTCGTATTGATACGACTCTAATGCCTCAATGCCGCCATTTTCTAAACAGGCCAAGAAATGATCTATCAATCCATTGTGCAGATTGGTCGAGGAATAACGGAAATGCAATAAAACTTGAAATGCATCGAAGAGGCAATATCCCATAGTATACGAGAATGCATCTAATCTAAAAATCCCATTGCTATGCAATACCTGGTCGATGTTGTCATGTACAATGGAGTCTGTATCTATTTCATAGCACTCAACATCTATTACTTGCTTAATCTTTTAGGTTGTGATTTTCAAGATGTTTCTTAGCTATATTTAGATAATATGCAAATAGGAAAAAAAAGAAAAATGAAAACTATAAGCCCGAAACTGCATACCAATTCTGATATGTATCCTTCAACCTTTTTTGTGTCAAATTCAATGCCCCGTGGTTGCTATAGCATATGAAAAATAAACAAAGTTATAGTGAGCAATGAACCATATAGAAGAGACAACACAAATAAAAATAACACTATAAATTTGCTAAGCACAAAGACAGAGTATTTAAGGCATGTCATTTTTGAACTTATTATACACGTGCATCCTATAAGCGTTTTGGTAGCCATTGTATATAGTTTTACAGTCCTATTCACCATTTATTTTCATCCCTACTCTTTAAAAATCAACACCGAAACAGATCTGAAACGACTTCTTGATGTCCTCCACTGAGAAAACCCATATAGATGGTCTGTCGGATAAACAAAAGCGGAAGAACTAGGCATTATAGACTTTTACAACATGAATGGGACCAGTACACAGCACAACTTCTTAAGGTTTAAATTATCTTACAAGACGAAGAAGATATTCTAAGATGTTTCAATTATCTTACAATATGAAATCTAGTCTGATACAGAGCAATAAATTGGCCATTCAGATTACAAAGAACCATTTCTACAAGACGAGATCCAGATATGAAAACGGTGACAGAAGATGCTTTGCAAGACACAAAGGACAGCATAAAACCAACAGCTAAACGTGGTTTTTGATCCATAAAATAAAAGTGCCCTGTCACAACCTAGAAAAAAAGGATGGCAAGGTCCTAGTAGATGCTTGCTCTGCAATGATAAATCTGAATTCGTTTTGTAAACCCCTTTGCATTGCTATTTTCCAATTAATTAAGTTTAGTTAATTAATTAGTTTTTCCAATTAATTAAGTTCAGTTCACCTGATTTGTCAATTAAGTTTAATTAAGTGGTGATTAATACCAATAAGATGTTGAATTCATAATAAATACATTATTTGATTTGAATATTTTTATTACATTTAAAAATTTTCCACAAAATAAATTACATCAATCAATTGTGATTGAAATAATTCGTAGTTTTTTAATTTAAAAATAAATCTAAAGTTAATTTATAAGTCAAATTGTTTTAACCGGCAAGTGATCACTCTCTCGCACGGAATAAAATGACACCTGTAGCGACTTTGCGTACTGCATCTGCTACACATCATGTGAGCGCGGTCCGTCCATGTCTGAAAATTCTGGTTTAAGCATCTACGGTACCACTAAACCAGATCATCCGGTACCACAAATCTCCAAACAAATCTGTGGCCATCATTGTACTGTCCACTAAAACTCCACCGAGTACTATACTTAGTATTACTATGCGTTTGGAAGAATTGGCCCGCTTTCAAGATTCGCCTGCTATACATAGTATATTGAGTCTGAGCGATTTGACGCATCATAAATCCTCACACATCACATCTATAAATATAGAAAGAGACAAGGCTTTTGCAGAGTCCACAGAGCCGGGTGCCTTCTTCATATAGAAAGCGGAGTAAGGTTGTCATTTTTAACTTGTCTTTTAATAGTAGCTGTCAATTTGAATTACTCATGGAACTGGAATCCCGATTTTCACAGGCGTCACATGTCCACTGGCACAAGCACGCGATTCTCGACATTTTTCTCAGTACACAATTCGGGACTTATTAACAGATCTTTATCTGTTCCGGCTATTTATAACCGGCAAGCATTCCAGGTTTGAACAAAGGAAGCTGCACCTCCCATTTCTCAGGTATTGGATGTGATAACAATACAGA
>JASDQU010588294.1:48649-60386 GCA_032191745.1 Picea mariana | reverse complement strand
AAAACTTTTTTTTAATAAAATATAATTTAATCATCAATACAATTTATTTAAAAATATAATTTACTCATCAATATTATTTAAAAGTATTAACTACCCCAATGGAACTAACTTATTTAAAAGTATTAACTATCTAAAGCAACTAACAATTATGATATAAAAATACAATTTACGCATCAATATTATTTAAAAATATTTATTATTTATAAGTATTAAATCGTGTGATAATGATATTTTAATTTTTCATTTAATATTATATAATATAATAATTTAAAATTCAAAAATTTTATTTATTAAAAATAGAATTAATAATATTAAATATTTTAAATTCAAAAATAATTTCAAAACCCTTTTTTAATAAAATATAATTTATCCATCAATATTATTTAAAAGTATTAACTATCTCAATGAAACTAACTTATTTAAAATTATTGAATATCTAAATCAACTAACAATTATAATATAAAAATATAATTTAACCATCAATATAATTTAAAAATATTAACTATTCCAATAAAACTAACTTATTTAAAGGTATTAACTATCTAAATAAACTAACTTATACAGATTATAATATAGTTTATACACATTATAATATAGTTTATTTGTTAAACATAAAATAACTTATGTTTTATCTTTAACTTAAAAGAGATTTACATATTATTTTTATAAATTTTCCAATCTCATTTATTTATATACAAATAAGATTGAAAAAATTTGTATTTAAAAATAATCAAAACTAAAAACTAAAAAAAATTAAGAGAGCTTGCCTCTTGTTCCAAAAATTCCTCGAGCCTCATAATGAATGAGACTTTTCCTATCTAATATTTTTTCCTTGTTTTACATTAGCTAGAGAGGTATTAGAGCATTATAAGTATATTGCCTATAAATGGAATTCAAAATGTATATGGATTTATATAATATCTAATCGTATTTATGGTTGTGGATTTGGTTTCGGAGGATTAGAATTTATTTTTATTGATTTCTTATGCTTTTGTTTAGATTTTTTTTCCTTAATTTTATTCTTAGTTCATTTTCATACTGAAGAAAGTGTTTAATTATGTAGCAGTTTATTTTTGTTTTTGAAATTTTTTCTTCATATTTTTCTATAATTCTCATGATCTTATCATATCTTTTCTTATATATATTTTTTTATGTTATAGATGATTGTAAAGAGAGATATGCTAGAAATTTAATTGTTGGACATAGACTTTTCATGTCTCTTCAAAACTTTCCATATATCTTTGATATCTTGGGGATCCGTTATATATCAATATCTAGAAAGGGTTCTCTGTCTTTGACTATAAGATTATGTGGACCAATTTAACCAGAGAAAAGTTAGAAACCTTCCTAACGAACATGAGGAGAACTGGAGTGGAGCAGGGCATAAAAACAAGATTGAATGGGGTAAACTAACACCAAACCACTTCACTAGGACAGAAAATTGAAACAAAAGGGATAGTCCTATTGATCGTAGTGAAAATTTTCCCACTAGAGGAGTGGTGCCAAAACACTAGAGTTGGAAACCCCCAATAGGCTAGGGCACCAGGAAAATAAACCCCACACTTTCTCAAGGAATGAAGCCACACCAATTTATTAGCCCGAAACCGCCACCAAACAACACTAACAAGATCATAAAACCAAAAGGAGATAGAGACACTAACCCTGAAGGAGGAACTTCCCAAAGATTTACAAAGCCCCTCTCACTAAATACATAAACAAAGGAATAAACTCCTAATAAGCTAACAACATACGAAGACACCAAAAAGCATTTGAGAGAAAAAAACCATTATGTTGGTCCATGAGATAACAAACCATATGTGATGGACACTTACTTGTGACACAAAGCACTGAAAATTGAAAGCTACAATCCAAATGTGAACTCTAATGTTGTCAACAATTGAACCCGGCACTTCGTGAACCTTCCATCTTTCATTCAAACCATTTCAGACCTCGCTTGGGAAATCCCACCATGCATCAGTGCATAATGAAGATGAGTGTAGGTGGTATAACATAATAAAAATCCCATGTGTCAAGTTCATGTTGTAGTGTGGGAATCTTGTGCTTGGAGTTCCATCCCATGTGCTTGACATTTTCTTGTCTTTAATGCTTGCGTCGTCTCCTGTAATTTTTGTAGCCATGTAATGAATTTGGAAGGGATGAGCTGAGGGGATAAAAGAGAAACTTACAACCCCATTTTTCTTTAATGTTCTTAGTGGAAGTTTGGTTACTTAATTAGTCGAACCATCTACCTTATTGTTATTCTTTCTCAAGATATGGTAGAAGGATATTTTGGCCAACTTCTATGTGAGATTTATGATTTTGGAAATGTTAATATAAACTAACTCGAAGTCTTTCAGTTATTCCTAATTTGTTAATTTCTTTATGATGAACCTGAAACTACCAATACCAATTCTCTTATTCCTAAACTTATGCCGATGTAAGAATCCTTACAATAGAGCATAAGCATCTGTTGTTTGTTGCAATTCCAAGCCCCAAGACATAAAAAGATTCATCATTTCCTTTAAGCTCGTAAAAGAACTCTCCCTCTCCTACCATAGTTATAAATTTTAATTTTAACATTAATTTAAGGCATTTTTATGTAATCACTTGAAATTTTGAAATAAAATTTTCCTTAAAAATGTTCAATTTATTTTAATATATTTATATTTCAACACCTAACAAATTATAACTTAGATTTATATAGATATAAACAATTCTAAAAATAATATCTAATATATATTTTTATCTAATATATAACATATAACTTAGATTTACCTAAATATTAAAAACTCTAAAAAGAATATCAACGGTATAACATAAGTGTAATTTTTTTTTCCCTATACTATAAACTACTCTAAATTAACTAGAGTGATATTTTAATATGAAGTGTATAGCCAAATAAAAGAAAATTATCAAAATATGTTTATTGTTATTAAGTTGATAATCTTTTAATCTTTTATCGTTATTAAGTTGAAAATTAATCTTTTAATCATAAATTTTAATCTTATAGTTAAGAATGAAAGATGTTAATATATTCTTAGTGGTAGTCTCAAATTAATGGATCAAATTTTTAGAAATTAACTTTTTCTCATTTATAAAATTTAAGTTCATTTATAAAACTTACTTTTATGTATTTATTTTTTCACATTTACCTAATATAATTAAAAAATTACATGGTGAACATCAGATTAACACGTTATGAGATTAGCAATTGATTTTAAAACTTACTTTTATGTGTTTACTTTTTCACATTTACCTAATATAATTAAAAAATTACATGATGAACATCATATTAACAAGTTATGAGATTAACAATTGATTATGCTTATAATAGTGTGTAGTCGTGAAATGTCGGGCTCCATTTGGCTAGAATGGCAGGTGTGTGCGCTGTGGAAGACGACGCATTCGATTCCTCTACCTTCACGGATCTCCTGCAATTAATTTCTGTTTAAAAAAACATATGGTGCGTTCTGAAAGGATGGCCCATTCGATTCCTCTACCCATTCGATTCCTTTACCTTCACAGATCTCATGCGATTAATTTTTGTTTCAAATTTTGGTTGGTTCTACGGATGTTTTGGTTGGTTGGGCATAAATTTAATTTCCTCAGGTCTGCTGATGTGTCTTCCAGCCAAAATAGTTTGTATTAAGTGGATGTGATGAGAAAGTGGTGTTAATGGTTCATAGTGATGCTTGTCTCTCTATTCGCATGTGGAAGTTGAAGGAAGGGTCAGGCGCTCCGGAATGGTGTGGACCGAGTCCGATCTGGAGGCAAGAACGGCCTAACTTTGATACGGTGGGAGAAAATAGCAACGGATGGACGATGATGTTCAATAATAAATGGAAAATATCACTGTGCAATCCAAGGAGAAGATTAATAAGGTGTATCACATTGCTCCCTCTCGGCCGCTTGGCAAATCCCTCCCGAGTTTTTGTGTCAGCCTTCGAATCCAACAACGTTTCTTGGCCCTAGGCAACGATCTTGAAATGAGAGAATCTAATTGATAAGGACCTAGAGGCATTTAGCCTTCAGTGATTTATGTTGTTCATAAATTTGGCAGGTTATTTTGTATCAGGCTTTTAAATGCCAGGATTCTAGACGAGATTCTCCAATTTCTCTTTCAAAAATTTGTAGCCGTTGCAAATAATTTTTTAGTGTTATGTCTCTTACTTTGTCTCCCAGTGCTAAACCGTTTTAATTTTGGGTTTTTTTGGGAATATGTAAAATTGATTTCGTTGGATGTTAAGAGATATAAATGTAATTAATTATTAATAATTATTCTTATACGCATACCCTATGAAATTGATAAACTAATCAATCTTTTAATCATAATTTTAATTCCTCTACCTTCACTGATTCCTTTACTTTCACGGATCTCTTGGAATTGATGAACTAATCAATCTTTTAATCATAATTTTAATTCTTCTACCCATTCTATTCCTCTACCTTCACGGATTCCTTTACCTTCACAGATCGCCTGCGATTAATTTCCGTTTCAAATTTTGGTTGGTTCTTACCATTTTTCCTTTTTAATTTTGGGACGGGAAGCCCAGCGATGGGGAATTCAAGTGCAGTACAACCACAGGTTTTTTAAACAGGTTCTTTAAACACATGAAAACAAAATTTAAAAAAATTAAATTTTTCAAAATTTTGATATTTCATGAATATATTTCCCATGTCAAATTCTCTGTTAATCTATAACTTAGATATAACTGTTTGAATATTGAAGGCTTCTTTTGTTATTTGAAAGGCGTCGGCCCAAACGTGCAAATTCAACAATTATATTTATTAGGGTTTCCGTTATTTGGTATATATTATATTAGAAATATAATATATAATTATAATGTATTTTTATTTTAAAGCAGTCCGCCTTATGGTGCAAATTTCTCAATTATATTTATTAGGGTTTACGTTATTTTGCAGGCATAACTATAAGGATTCAGCATCACTCACAATTATTATTGGTGAAGATGCTTATTAAATCGGAATGAGTTTGATAAGTTTTTTTAGTTCTTTAATAATATGAAATTTAGATTGGTGTTATATTTTAAAATTAATTGTTATTTTTAATTGATATTTATTATTATTATTTTTTAATATATTTGATTTTATATAATAAATTATAATTTTTTATTATTATAAATTATAATAAATATATTTTTTATTTTTTATTATAATTATGATAGTTAATTTTGTCATTAAGAGGATAGTATATGTTTTGTTTAGAATATAGATAAGTTTAATTAAACATATTTTGGAGGGAGTGGATTATTTTTAAAATAATGGTTTTAAATTTATCATTGTTTTGCTAAAATCTAAAAAATTGATTAAAAACAATCTTTCAAAATAAATAATAAAATTTATGAAACTTATTATAAAAATTACAGAAAATCTTTGAAAATCAATAATAAAATCATTCAAAAAAAACATTGGGAAATCAATAATAAAGACATTAAAATCAATAATAAAAACATTCAAACAAATATGTAGTGATAAGGACTCTCCCCCTACTCTAAGGGTATGATGATGGGGCAATAATACATTGAAGGTAAGTTAGGCGACAACAAGAGAAATGCAGTATGACTATTGAGCAATAAGACTTTGAAAGCAAGCTAAGTGACAATAAGTAAAATGCACTTATAATAATAAGACTTTGAAGGCAAGCTAAGGAAAAATGTAGTTATGGTAATGCCACCTTTGAGACATATGGAAATTTATGATTGCAATATCTCTTATTAATAATTTAGTATGTCATTCACAAATATTAATATTATTGGTCAAGATGCATATTAAGTGAGAATGAGTTTGATAATAATTTAGTATGTCACTCACAAATATTAATATTAGTGATCAAGATGCATATTAAGTGAGAATGAGTTTGTGGATTATTTTTTTTAATTTTATAATAATATGAAATTTTGATTATGTCACTTATAATTATTATTGGTAAAGATACATACAATGAGTCTGAGGATTTTTTTTTTTTTAATTCTATAATAATATGAAATTTTGATTAGTGATATTTTTTCAATTTATTGTTTTTTTTGCATTGAAATATTTTATTAATTATTTTTTAATATGTTTGATTTTATATAATAAATTCTATTTTTTTTAATCAAAATTAATTAATATTATATTATCTATAATTATATTATATAGAGATTTAATTTATGTGTATTTAATCATGGTTTATATTATCTCAATATATTAAGGGGAACATAAATGCAATTATAACATAGAAATGAAATTATAATAATGATACTTTGAGAGATGTAGTTATGATAATGTTGGCTCTTCAAACTTATTGAAATCTATTGTTAAAAGCTTTATTATTAATAATTTAGTATGTCACTCACAATTATTATTGGTCAATATGCATATTAAATGAGAATGAGTTTGAGGAGTTTTTTTTGAAATTTTATAATAATATGAAATTCATATTAATATGATATTTTTCAATTAATTATTTTTAGATGAGTGTGATTTATTCAATTAATTATTTTATTTGAATCTATATTTTGTAATTATTATGTGTTGAGCAAAGTAACTTTGTAATCTACCAAACATAGTAACGTCACAATGTGATGAACATATACAGATGTCACATTGTGATGAACATAAAGAGACATTGCATTTCGACGAACATAGCCATGTTATCATAATATGATGAACATAATCCTCTCCTCGCAAACATAGTAATGTCGAAATGTGAAAAACATATACAGATGTCACAATGTGATGGGCATAGCCCTTTAGTCACAATGTGATGAACATAAATGGATGTCGTAATGTGATGAAAATAGTAATGTCAAAATTTGACGAACATATACAGACGTCATAATGTGATAATTATAACCTTGTCATCACAATGTGATGAACATATCCATGTCATCGTAATGTGATGAACATAACCCTAACATCACAAACATAGTAATTTTATAATGTGAAAAACATATACAGACGTTGCAATGAGATGGACATATCCCTTTCGTCGCAATGTGATGAAAAAAAGGATGTCGTGATGTGACGAACATAGTAACGTCAAAATGTGATGAAAATATCTTGACATTGCAATGTGATGAACATAGCCTTGTTGTCATAATTTGATGAACATTCCCTTTCATTGCAATGTGAAAAACATATATATGTCATAGCAAACATAGTAATGTCGCAATGTGAAAAACATATACACACATCGCAATGTAATGAACATAGCCCTGTCGTCGCAATGAGACGGACATAAATGGATATCAAAATATGTCTAATGTAGTAACACAAAAATGTGAAGAACATACACACACGTTGCAATGTGATGAACCTAACCTTGTTGCAATATGATGAAGATAGTCATGTCATGGAAATGTGTTGAACATATCTGTGACATCGCAAACATAGTAATGTCACAATGTGACAAACATATACAAACGTCACAATGTGATGAACATAGCCCTTTCATCGCAGTGTGACAAACAAAAATGGATTTCATAATGTGATAAACATAATAACGTCAAAATGTGAAAAACATATACATACGTCGTAATGTGAAGAACATAGCCTTGTCGTCGCAATGTGATGATCCTAGCCTTGTCATTGCGCAATGTGCCAAACATTTTCAAATGTCGCAATTTGAGGAATATAACGCCTTGTCACAATGTAATGTGTAGAACCCATTGTCGCAATGTGACAAACATAACCCTATATTACAATGAAATGAACATTTGCTAATGTTGCAATGTGATGAACATAACCCCCTTTGATATGTGACGTTCATGTTCATACCCCATTATGTTACAAAACTCTTTCCTTTGTGACAATGCGGTAGACTTTCTGACGTCACAATGATATGCACATAGACTCGTCATCACTCTATCATGAACCATAGCACCACGGTGTGATATATGTGTATATTCTGACGTCACAATGTGACAAACATTTCCAAACATCGTAATATGATGAACATAACCTCTTGTTGCTATGTGATGCATAGAATCTAATGCCGCAATGTGACATAGTAATGCCTAACAACGCAATGTGATGTCACAATATGACAAACATTCCCAAACATCGCAATGTGACGAACATAACCCCTTGTTGCTATGTGATGCATAGAACCTAATGTCACAATGTGACGTAGTAACATCGTACAACGCAATGTTTGTCACAGTGTGACAAACATTTCCAAACATCCCAATGTGACGAACATAACCCCTTGTTGCTATGTGATGCATAGAGCCTAATGTGACATGCATAGCCCAACATTGCAATGACATGTACATAACCCAATATTACCTTCATACAATAAGTTATACATTAATGTTTTAATACTTTAATTTATAAATTACATTTATTTTTTAATTATTTAATACATTAATACTTATTATTTTTTTAAGTAACATTCAATTATTTTTTTGATTAACATGTTACATTAATACATCACATTATACATTAACAAATTGATACTTTAATTTATACATTGCATTAAGGTATTAATTAATCAATACATTAATACTTTAATAAATTAATTTATTTACATATTAATACATTAATTAATATATTATTTCATTTATGTAATATCACATTAACGTATTTTTGCATTACTAATGTATTACTTTATAATAATTAATTTAGTAATAACTCAATTTAATGCATTAATGTACTGTTTAAATTTAATTGTTAATACATTAATAAAAATAAAATAGTAATAATTAATTTAATATAGTATAAAGTGTAAATTTAATGTATTAATATTTTCTTAATATATTATTAGCTTATTAATATATTTTCAATGTATTAATTTATTAATGTAGTAAATTGTGTTAATGCATTAATGATTATTATATTAATTGAATTAATGTATAGATGAATATTGTATTAATGAATTGATACTTTCAAATATATTAATGTTCTGTATTTATATAATAATATTATAAAGTAATTTAAATGTATTTTTACTTTATTATTATATTAATAGTTTAACCATATATTATTTAATATTGTATTAACGTATTTATTAATTTCATTAATACATTATATTATGCATTAATAATGTATACATAATTTAATTTATACATTAAATTAATTATATCATGTACTTTACATTATTATTAATCAATTAATACATTACATTCATACAATAAGTTATTCATTAATATTTTAATATATAAATTACATTGATTTTTTAATATTTTTAATAAGTTATTCATTAATATGTTAATATATAAATTATATTGATTTTTTAAATTTTTTTTTAATTATATTACAACATTAATTTATGTATCATTAATATATTATTTAATTAACACAATAATACTTTAGTTTATTAATGTATTATCTCATCAATATATTAATACATTATTAATATTTTATTTTTTTATTGATTTTTTTATTACTTTATTAATTTTTTAATACTTTATTAATATATAAAAAATGTTTTATTGTATTAATAACTTAATATAATAATATAATACATTATTATATTTAATTAATATATAAATAATGTTTTATTCTATCAATATCTTAATATAATAATATAATACATTAATATATTATAAATGTATTTATACTTTATTTAAGATTTATTATTATTGTATTTTTATTTTATTAGCTTATTGTTAAATTAACATTAATTAATGTATGTATAGTTTAATAATGTATTAATTAATTAATTAATACAATACATTATTAAGATTTTTATTAATTAACTTATCAAAATTTTAATATATCACATTTTACAATTAATGTATTGATATTTTAATTAATCAATACATTAATACTTAAATATATTTACTTATTAATACATTAATTAATATATCATTAATATATTAACTAATTAATATATTAATTCATTTATGTAATATCACATTAATCTATTTATACATTATTAATGTATTTTTCATTATTAATATATTACATTATAATTAATTTAATAATGTATTTATATTTTATTTATTTAAATATACTATTAATGTTTTTTCATTACTAATCTATTACTTTATAATTAATTTAGTGATTTATTTAAATTTATTAATAATATAATAATGTATTAATATTTTATAGAATTTTTGTTTTCCTTATAAATGTATTTACTTAATTAATAAATATGTTACATTAATTTTTTAGTATTACTTTAATAATGTCTTTACTTTATTATATTACATGTATTACTTTATTATATTTAGTGTATTATTTTATTTGTGATTAATGTATTATTTTGTTAATCAATGTATACTTTACAATATACATTAATGTAATGTATTAATACTTATGACTATACATTATACCGATGTAAAAAATAATTATTATACTAATTATGTAGAATATATTAATAGTTGTCGTTGAGAGAGGTTGGCAATCAACTAGCAACAACCACTTTATAAAAGTGGTTGATATATGCCAATCTACGTCATTTTTCACCTTTTTAAATTAATGATGTCGATCGGCGTATATCAACCACTTTTATAAAGTGGTTGTTGCTAGTATATATAAAAAGTGATGATGATGATAGTTAATTTTCTTTGAGACATTTTGTATTTTAAAAATAAAAAATAAATTTAAATATATAATATATAATATTTATTAATACAATAATAAAAAGTATATATTGAATTAAAAAAATATAATTATTTGATATTATTGATGATAGTGATGATTATTGTCTATTAAGATTGAATTGGTTTATCCGACCTTAAGAGGGTAAGGGATTACCTGTAATTTTTTAGAATTTTTTTTTTGTGCTCGGAAAACATTAAGAGAAGCTTTCCATGATCACCATAGTTTTGTTGAGTTAAAAGGTTAGGAAGGTTGGTAGTGTGACATATATTTTGAAATTGATATCCAATCTGGGTATAGATTGGACCATCTAATAGAATATGCTTTTCATCTTCAACCTTCTTAGTGTCACAAAGGTGAGGCACTCTTTAATCCCATGATTTTTTAGGAATTGACCAACGCCTCGTTTCACTTTGGAGCTCGTGAGATTTTTTTATTATCTTAGAAATGTTTATTTTTTCTTTGCACTTATTAAAATAGAGAGATAATTTTTATCTTCTAGATTATGGTTGATTACATCCTTATAATACCTGTTGGCGACGGAAGTCACTCCTGGATTGCAGCAGGAGCAGAGCCCAACGCCCATCAGTTTTATGTCACGGTAGTTTTTAATGGGTGATCAAATGGGTAGAGACTCGGGAAGATATCACTCAAACTCAGGGACTGGGTCCGGCATGCGAGGAACAAAGGAGGTCTTGTTCTAACTTCAGTCAGTGGGTTTATTTGAAAATGCGTAGGTTGAAGACTTGGTGAGAGGAGTGGACAAACTATCTTAGGCAATAGGCCTTTCAGTAATTTGTAGAAGAAAAATTCTGAATGTGAGATCCTCTAGTTCAGGGCTTCGAGAAACTGAAAGGGGGGACTTGACTGGATTCTCCAATTCCAAGTCATTCAGTGCTAAGAAAATCACAGGGACCGATTAGAAACAATGCAATTGTTACAGTGATCAAACTCTACATCATCCTATAACAGTTACAACTCGACTGAATTCTCTAATTTTGAGCCGTTCTAATACAGTGTAAACAAAGACGCGAAAGAAAAACTGACATTCATCAAACAAGAAGTCTCAAGAGTCCAGACATAACCAGGAAAACATTAAAGTTTACTACCGGGAGCCTTGCTCAACCATCGATGCTTACAAAAATGGCGAAAACACCTACATATACTAAAAAACAACCATAGCAGCAAA
>JASDQU010588294.1:20334-31080 GCA_032191745.1 Picea mariana | reverse complement strand
AGAAACGATAAAAACAGTATTTGACAATTTATCCGTCAAATTCCATCTGGGATTATCAGGGAGAAACGATAAAAACAGTATTTTAAGAAGCTACATTTTATTTTTGAATATTGTCGAAACGGTATTTTTATTTATTGACGAGATTATGGAGAAGTATCCATCACAACTATTTAGAATAATCAATACGCTGTTCTTAGTAAAGTCTTCATATGGAAATACTTCAAACACATGTTTGACTAATCTTGGCCAGGATCCCAATCATTCCTGTACATCCATGCTCGAAAGCAGACATTAAATTACGACATTATTTATAACTACTATCTTTAATTACGACATTAATTATAACTCTTAATTATTTATAGACATTAATTATAGTAATTAAAGATCTTTAAATTACGTAATTAAAGATAGTAATTATTTCGCTTGAAAAAGATCATGACATTATTTATAACTCGAATTTCCTTCAAAGTTTAAAGCACCGGATATTATACTGATTTTAATGTTACAATAACCATATGAAAAAATAAAAATAAAAAAATGAAATAAAGTATATTTATAATTTAAATATTTTATCCTAAAAATTTATAGATTCCATTATTTTATTTTCAAAATAGAATATTAAATTTAATTTTTTTTTCTAAATAAAATATTAAACTTAATATTTTAATTAAAAAATATTTAGAATTGCTATCATATATAATAAATGTATTTATTTAATTCAAAAAATATGAACATAAAACTATTTATAACAATTATTATATAACATATTTAATTAGTCTAATCATATAAAAAAAATTATAATATGATATTTTCATTATATATCAAACTTTTAAAATGATAACATGTTGTATTTAATCATTTATGTTGTATTATTTCATAAGCATTTATACAACCTGATTAGACTTAATCGTTAAGAATGTTCAAAAACAAATAAAAAAATTAAATTATTTAAGAATTAAAATAAAAAAAAATAAAACTAAAATTATTTATTATAATCTAAAATATATAGTTTTAAATTATTTATTATAATTTAAAATACTTATAAATTAATTCATAGGATCACTTTTAAAAATTGGTTTAAAATTTTTCTTCTCAATTTTAAAAGATAATAAACTTTAGATAAATGACAAAATGTATACAAAATTTATTTAAAATTACTTTTTAGAAAAAATTATATAATACAAAGGAAATATAAAATATAAATAAAGAGATTGAAAATTTGAATATTGTCCAAGAAGTGATATGAAGACTACTCAATTTTAATAAATAAACTTTAGAAAAATGAAAAAATTAAACAAAATTTCTTTAAAATTACGTTTTAGAAAAAATTTAATCAAAAGAAATATAAAAAATAAATAAAAGGATTGAAAATTTGAATATTGTCCCAGAAGTGATATGAAAACCAGTGAAATTTTTAAGAATATATAAGAATTATGAAGAACAGTGCAATTGCATATTTTTAAGGATGTATACCAATTTAAGAAAGTGCAATTACATATTTTTAAGGATATATACAAATTATGAAGACTAGTGCAATCACATATTTTTAAGAATATATAAGAATTTAAGAAAGATAAAAAGAAATGAGTTTTAAATTTCAAATTTTTTAATTTGTTTTTTATATTATTTTTATATTAAATAATTTTTCCTAAATAATAATTTTATATTGGTTTTATTTAATTTTTTTATTTAACTGGAATTTAGGAATTTTTTATTTATTAAAAATAAATAATAATTTTTTATAATAAAAATAAAAATATTATTTAATTTAAATTATATTATAATTTGATAATTTATATTTTTAATAAAATTTATAATTTTTTTTTTCAAATTTAAAAAATAAAAATTATTTAATAATTTCTTCTTTAAATTTAAAAAAAATTATAATTATTTAAAAAAATTTAGTTCAAATTATATTATAAGATCTCTTACAAATCAATTTTATGTGAGTAACTTGATATGTAATAATTTATTTAAAAAATATTATTAACTTAGATATAATATTTAGACATAAATACAACATATACATATACTTGTATTTTTTTTCACATTGCAAAAATAAAATTTTAATTATTGTTAATTTAATTTTGTTTTAAAAAAATGTTCTAATTTTTTTAATTATAAATTACAAAATTTCGATTATTGTTAATTAAAAAAATGTAAATTTTGAATTTTAAGAAAAAATATTTTTTAATATTTTACTTTGTTAAAATTATAAACTTTATACCTGTTTTCTTGGGAGGGGATTTAGTTTATGTTTTCCACTTCCTGGTTTCACTCGTGGTCATGCTCCATTCACAACAAGTTACCCTCGCTACCTATACAAAGCTCGCATTTGGGACGAGTGTAGTATACGGAACGAGTCAGTAGGGGCTCGTGGAACGAGCCAAGTATTCAATCCAGAAAGAAGTCTCACCTTAGGGAGCGAATCAAGAAGCAATAAGCTCAGGAGTAGTGTTTAGAAAGTATGCTCTTTATCCACTATGAATTCATCAAGTTAATTAACACAATACCCGAAGCAATAAGCACTTCTAGCGAATGAATTAGAGTAGTTAATATATGTAATATACCAAATTTTTAAAATAATAACTGGTTGAGTTTAATTATTTATGTTGTATTATTAATTTTTACTATGGGATTATAGCAATGAGTTTGTTTTTTATGTAACATTAATTTGTCTTTTATCATAAATTTGTGTATGCAATGTAATGTTTACCATAGAAAAACAAATATATATTTTTGGATATAATAAAAATATTTGTGTTTCTCATTTCTAATTGGTTGATAAAATTGAAGTGTTATAGCTCCCTTCATGTTTTTCAATATGTAAAATTAATTACATAATCAATGAATTTCACCAATCACCACATCGAAATATAAAAAATTGTAGTATGTATTTATTATTATGCATTATTATATTTATACTATATTTATTATCTAATATATTATTTATTATTATATTTATATTATATTTATGAATATTATAGTCCCATTGAACTTATGGTTCATTATACATTTTGAATAACAAACAACTCTCAATTATTATTTTTTGATAAAAATATTCATTACTTGTGCATTTAGTTATATTAAGTTTCATTATTCAACATGTATTTCTCAACTCACTTGCATGGATTAAGTTGCCATACAACCCTTGTTTCATAAGCATTTATATAATTCCATATATACATGATATAATAAACAATCTTGTGTAGGTTTTATTTCAATAATGTTATTTATTTTTTAAATTAATTTTTAATTTAAATAATTAAAAATAATAAATTTAATAGTAATTAAATTAAATAATTATATTTTTTTCAAATTATAAAATATCAAATAAAATTTTGAATTTTAAAAATATAAAGTTGATTAATAACCAAGCTTAAAATCATTATAATAATACATTTATTAAGAGTTCAACATGTGATTTGGATAAAATTAATAATTACAAATTAAATAATTAGATATTATTAAAAAATTATATCAAAATTTAAATTTAAAAAAAAATAATTTATAAATTAAAAGAAAAAGACAATTTCTTTTTACTTATTTTATAAATTAAAAGAGAAAAAAAAATATATTTTATAAAAAAAAATTATGATAAATTAAATTAAAATTGTTTATAAAAAACCTATTATAAATTAAAATACAAATAAAATTAAAATTATTTATTATAATTTAAAAGACATTATAAAATACAAATAAAATTAAAATTATTTATTATAACTTAAAAGACATTATAAATTATTTTATATGATCATTTTTAAAATCTCATTTAAAATTTTTCTTCTCAATTATAATATAATAAATGAGACTATTAAAATTTCATTTAACATTTTTCTTCTCAATTATAATAAATGAAATTAAACTTTAGTTAGATGGCAAATTGTATGCAAAATTTATTTAAAATTACTCTTTAGAGAAAATTATGTAATACAAAAACAATGTAAAAGATAAATAAAAAGATTGGAAATTTGAATATTGTCAAAGAAGCGATATGAAGACCACTGCCAAAGTTAATGTACATATTTTAAAGGATATATACCAAGAAGCAAGATAGGAGTTTTAAATTTCCATTTTCTTTATTTGTCTTTTATATTGTTTTTGTATTAAATGATTTTTTCTTAAGAATAATTTTATATTGATTTTGTGTACATTTTGCCATCTAGCTGAAATTTAGAAATCATTTATGATATTAAAGATAAATAAATATATGTTTTATAATAAAAATATAAATATTATTTAATTTAAATTATATTGATAATGATTATAATGATTAAATTTCATTTTTATCATTTGATTTTTAAAATCAATTTTATAAATTGTATTTTTAATAGAATTTATATTTTTTTTAATAATTTTTTTTTTAAGAGTGCAAATTTCCAAACTTAAACATAAACATAGAAAATATTTATAGATAAATAAGTATTTCTGGACATTCCACTAAAAATATTAGAATACACTTTTTACCCAAAAACACTTTCTATATAACTTTTTTTTAATTAAAAAATTAAAAATTACAATAAAATTTATTTAAAAAAATTATCATTATTTAAAAATTTCTTTCCCAAATAATATTATAAGCTCTCTTCCAAATCAATTTTATGTGAGTGACTAATAATTTATATTGATTTTGTGTACATTTTGCCATCTAGCTGAAATTTAGAAATCATTTATGATATTAAAGATAAATAAATATATGTTTTATAATAAAAATATAAATATTATTTAATTTAAATTATATTGATAATGATTATAATGATTAAATTTCATTTTTATCAATTGATTTGTAAAATCAATTTTATAAATTGTATTTTTAATAGAATTTATATTTTTTTTAATAATTTTTTTTTTAAGAGTGCAAATTTCCAAACTTAAACATAAACATAGAAAATATTTATAGATAAATAAGTATTTCTGGACATTCCACTAAAAATATTATAATACACTTTTTACCCAAAAACACTTTCTATATAACTTTTTTTTAATTAAAAAATTAAAAATTACAATAAAATTTATTTAAAACAATTATCATTATTTAAAAATTTCTTCCCCAAATAATATTATAAGCTCTCTTCCAAATCAATTTTATGTGAGTGACTAATAATTTATTAAAAAATATATTATTAACTTGAAGTTAAATACAATATATATTTTAAAGTATTTTTTCCAACTAAAAAGACTAAAATTTTAATTTTAACTATTGAAAATTGTTAATTATTAAAAATTTTAAATTAAAGGTTAATATTTTAAAACAAATGTTTTAATTTTTTCCAATTATAAAATATAAACTTTTAATTATTTTATTTAAAAAAATTAAAATATAAAATATAAATTTTTAATTATTTTTATTTAAAAAAATTAAAATTAATTTTTTAAGAAAAAATATTTTTTGATCTTTTACTTTGATAAAATTACAAACTTTACACATATTTTTCTTTACAGGGAGTTTAGTTTATATTACGCACTTCCTAA
The DNA here is from genome assembly GCA_032191745.1 of Picea mariana. NCBI lineage: Eukaryota > Viridiplantae > Streptophyta > Pinopsida > Pinales > Pinaceae > Picea > Picea mariana. Next base: position 25,608 of record JASDQU010588294.1, on the reverse strand, counting down.
TTTCAGTATGAAAATCAAGAAATTGTATTTTTATTTTTAATATTTTTTTATGAAAATTAATAATAGCAAAGAAATAATTTTGATTTATTAATTTAAAATTAATAATATTTTTTTTTCCATTTTTTTTATTTTATTTAAAATTAATTATGATAATATTATGAAATACATCATCTTCCACTACTTCAAATATCCAAGTTATGAAGTAACATCTTAAACTCTCCTATATTTAGAATAGTTTTTATTAGTGTTTGTTTGAAGTTGTAATAAGAAATTGCTCTTTCTTCATATTAACTAATTTAAATTTATTCAATAAATAATTTATAAATTATAAAATATTAATTTTTTATTTTATTAATAATTATCTATATATATATATATATATATATATATATATATATATATATAATTAATAATTTATAAACTATAAAATATTAATTTTTTATTTTATTAATAATTATCTAATTATATATATAATTTAAAAATAATTAATTTATGTTTTATTATACATTTTTATCTAAATATTTATAAAGTAATTTTTTTGTATGGTATTTATAATAAATTTCATTGTTTTATAAATCCCTAAATTGATTTAGAGAGTTTAGTTTATGTTGTCCACTTCTGGTGTCACTTTGAAAATCAAGAAATTTAATTTTATTTTTTAATATTTTTTTATTAAAATTAATAATAATAAATAAATAATTATAATTTATTAATTTATAATTAATAATAAAATAATTTTTTTTTTCATTTTTTTATTTTATTTAAAATCAATTATAATAATATTATTAATAATATTAATATTATGAAAAACATCCTTTTCCATTACTTCCAATATAGAAGTTATGAAGTAACATTTCCAACTCTCTTATATTTAGAATAGTTTTTATTAGTGTTTGAAGTTTAATAAAAAATTGCTCTTTCTTATTTTTATTTTGTTTGCTACCCTGTGACCGAGGGATATCTAAGAGGTCGAAATTACCTGAAGGATTTTTTTGTCCTACACTTGAAAGACTCTCTTTCTTCATATTAACTAACTTAAATTTATTTAATAGATAACTTATAAACTATAAAATATTAATTTTTTATCTTATTACTAACAAGATCATATATATATATGATTTAAAAATAATTAATTTATATTTTACTATACATTTTTATGCAAATATTTATGAAGTAATTCTTTTACGTCGTATTTATAACAAATTTCTTTGTTTTATAAATTTTTATTGATTTTATATTTGTAAAAGATTAATTAATTTAATTTATGATAATGATGTTGATCATGATGGTGGTTAAAAGTAAGAAATTATACTCAAAATAATTAAAAGAAATATTCCAAGATCACTATAATTTTGATAACTTAGAAGGGTAGGAAGGTTGGTATTGTGACAAATATTTTGAAATTGAGATCTAATTTGGGTATAAGGGAATTTTAGAAGAAAGTGATTTTCATCTTCAACCTTTTTAATATCAAAAAGGTGACAGATTCTTTTTACCACTCTATTTTAATATACAACTAGTAAAAATTAGTTCTAATTTTAACAATATTATTATCTTTATAATTAAAAAGTAGAAAAGTTATTAATTAAAAAAAAAAAAAATTATTCTTTTCATAATAAATAATAAATAGATTTAATATTTATAACTTTCTAAAATCATGATTTATTAAATATGTCTTAATTTAAAATTGTAATGTATATAATATCATTATTAACTAAAACAAATTAGAATAAGATACCACTTTATGAGGATTGACTTAAATATTATATAAAATTAGGTGGCTAAAAACATTGTTTTTATAAATATAATTTATAACTTTATTATTTTTTAACAAATATTTTTTTGAATAAAAAGGATATTAATAATAATTTACTTTTTTGGATTTGAACTTGTAATCACTGAGGAGGAAATATATGTTCTTAATCATTAAACTCTTAACCATTATATCTATTTTATTTCTAGATTGTTTTTTAAATAAAAACTAATAAAAATGATATTACATCTATTTTTTAATAAAAACTAATAAAAATAATAATATATCTATTTTATTTTATAAAATTAAGAAATATATAAAAATTAATTTGAGAAAATGGTTTTAACTTAATGAAAAAGAATTATAATTATAAATTTTTTAACACAATCACAAGAATGTGAATCCATCCAAGTTTGGAACTTCAAATAAAAATAAATATAAAAACCTATATTAGCCTCCTTATAAAAATCTTAATTATAACATGTTTATACTTAAGAAAATGAAATTACAATTAAAAAAAATAATAATATTATTTAACTTATGAAATTAAATAAGTATTTGTAAAATTATATAATTTAAAACAATCTAAATATATAATTATCTAAATAAAATTGCCTTAATAATATACAACAATATTTATTTCTATGTAATCCTCCTTAGGTGGCCATGGTGGCGGCCTCATCTGTCTTTGGTGGTGCCCCAAGCCCTGGGGCCCTTCCCTCCATCTCAGTGTCCATGTCGATTTTTGTTTTGCATTTCGACGTTTTTTTTTTGGGATGTTCAACTAGACTTTGCTCCCTCTTCTTTGTCTCTTCTGGTTCATGAAGCCCCTTCTCTTGTTCTTTCCATGGGACAAGACATTGACGAAGATGAAGAGTATTACAAATTTGTGAGTTTGGTCTGCCGCTTCAATTATTTTTGGCCAAAGTTAATAGATCTCAACAACTGGATCTCTGCTAGTATCCCTATAATGCCAAAGGAAGTTTTCATACATCTTTGTGCAAAAGGATTTTTCATTGTTAAGTTCAACATCGAGGAGGATCAAGATATAATTTTCAACTCAAGTTCGTGGTTTTGGGGAAGCTTAGGTTTGTGCATGAAACCATGGATTCCTTCTTTCAAACCTACTACTGACATTCCCTCCTCAACTGTAGTTTGGGTGAGACTTCCCAATCTTCCCTTGAATTTTTGGGGTTTACACTCTCTTGAAGCCATCAATTTGACATTAGGGAAGTTCCACTTTGCAAGTCTTGAAAGTACGAGGCACAACACCTCAACTTTTTCCCGTATCTACAAGGAAATGGACTTCAATAAAGGTTTCTAGCTGAAATTAGTCTTACTGGTAAAAATTATTCTTGGTCTCAGAAACTAGACTATGAGAGAGTTTCCTTGCATTGTAGACCTTGTTTTGAAACATGTAATCTTGCAACCCATTGTCCCAAAGGGTCTAGGAAGAATGGAAAGCATCGAAAATCCACTTGGTGGATAGGATCTAATGACGACCATCAAGTAATTTCAAAAAACTGTGGACAACCTCCTTAAGACAATGAAAATCCTTCTCAATTAGATTCTCCTATTCAAGCAACTTTGTTATCTCAAGAATTGTGCTAAGAATCCACTCAAAAGCTGGAGAAAGAGGCATCTTCCCTTCAGGTCTCATATCAGGGACTTCAAATCCATAAATCCCTTCTTCCATGGACATGCTTGGAAGATTAGGTTGATGAAGCTGAGGTACTAGAACAAGAGAAAATAGAAGCTTCAAATCAAGACAATCCAAGAATCATAGGAATCACAAATATCCAACATCCCAACATCTGCAAATGAAGTCATTAAAAAAGAAGAGCTCTTCCATAACAAGTTAATTTAGATTGAGTATCTCTTCACTTTTGTTTTGAGAGTCTTGAGTCTTTTTTCAAGTGTATTCAATAACATTGTTCTATGTGAAGTTTACATTTGAGGGGTCCCATATTAGATTTTGTAACCCCTCTGCTGCTTCTACCACACCCTTTTTTGATAATACAAATATTTCAGTGTTAAAAAAAATATTTATTTCTACATAATTCAAATATATCACATATTCCCCCCGGATGGGGTGACACATGGTGCGCACATGTCAACAGCTGTGGAGGATATGAGGGTAGTTAAGGCCCCTCGTTGCCACCCTCCTCCCCTATCCAGTTGATATGCTTAGCATTCATTTTTGCCAAGGTTCAGTGTGTTGGGTCTTAATGGAGACTCGGGTTTGACTCCTTGGCACTGGTACGATACAACAAATGCCCATTAATCGAGCACTCATGGAAACCAGAGCCATGAAATCTTCCGTCGTCATGCTAATTTCGTCCTGAGGGGGGTATTATTTCTGACACTTGGCTTCAGTTCACCGTCTCATTCTTCTTGCTATGCTCCACGCCTGTAATTCCTTAACATTTCATCCTCCATCTCTCTCTCGCACCTTTGGCCACCCCACTGTCGATTTCATCCCCCCTGCGCTTTGCCTAGCCATGCCTCGCGAGAGAGGTAAGTCAAGGTGCGGACCAACCTATTACAACTAGTTCGACAGGCACAAACGTTCGAGACCAGCCTCTCTTGCTCCCCTCCCAAGTGCTAGCTAAGACCACTCACCCTACTTTGATCAGAATTGGTATGAGGCGGCTCAACCAGAGCTTCGTCCATTAAACACAGAGTGTCTCCATGGAGGTTGTTCAGTGGAAGAGGAGATTCCTCCCAACTAGGAGGAAATTCTGCCAAATTTTTCGAAGACCACCTCGGAACAACGGTCAACCATAGGTACCATCGCCCTTATGATTTTTCCGGAGCCAACTGAGACAGGCTGCATGGTTGAAGAGGAAGTCCCTCTTCAGAAGGAGGAACTTGGTAAGAATTCTACTTCTCCCAAGGATGAGGACCCCGAAATAAACTGGGACGAATGTTGGAATGAAGATGATGCAGAGGAGCATGCTTATCTGACACCCAACACTTGCAGGATCACGGAAGACCATCTGGTCTTGATCTTTGAGATGCATAAGGATTTGATAGAGTAGCTGCATAACCAACACACCCTCAGCAAGCACATGTACGTCCTATACGACTCCCTGTCAAGTGAGCCTGTGAAGAGTTGATGCTCGACTTGCTGCCAACCATTTTCCTTCAAAGTTTGCTAGGATGGACGCCCGGGTTCACCTCATGTCTAGTCCCCTTACTATTTTTTTCTCTGGTTTTAGTGATAAGATTTTTGTGAAATTCAAACTTTGGTTCTGGTTCATTAGCTAGTCGGGGCACTCAGTCTACCGCATGTTCTGGTTTCCACGCTTGTGGAAAAACAGGTTGCAAGTCCCCATGTTTTCTAAGACACATGTCTTGTTTTAGTCTTTGAACAATATTTCCCATGTGTTCAGGTTTCCACTACTGTGGCAGAACATGTGGCACACTCTAGTGTACACTTAGAGATGTGTAATTTTTGCTAGCTCAAGGTAATAATATATATATATATATATATATATATATATATATATATATATATA
>JASDQU010588293.1:74525-86773 GCA_032191745.1 Picea mariana | reverse complement strand
AGTGTAATAAAATGAAAAATTATTATTATTAGCTCCAAACATTGTCATACAGTCCTCTCCAGTTTCAAATATGGAACAAATTTACACATGAATAATTTTTTTTTTATACATTCATTTTTCCTACAGGTCGAATATCCCTTTAGTCAACCAAAACTTGCTCCACAATCAGCTAAAGAATTCAGAAAAAAATCAACTAAAAAATTTGCAAAATGCTAATTTTGGACATAACCTTCCCAAACAATGCATCATATCTTCCAAACATTTTAATCGCTTCACAAAAAAATTAGGAAAAGGTAAATGGGCATGTCGTTGAAGTGGGTTTTCAATCGTTTGAAGACATTCCTTACTGATTGTTCGGAAATCAATCTGCAGAATTGCTTCATGTGATCTGACATAACAATAAATCTGGTCCACCTCCTTCCTAATAATATTTCTACAAAACGATTGATTTTCTTGGAAAATACTATTAGAATACGGTAACTAACCTTGTTTAGGAATTTGGGGTTTCAACTGTTTCTCTAGATTCCTCTTGGTTTTCTCAGAATCTAAGTTTTAAGTTAGCCTCTTGAAATCGAATTGAAATCTAATCCGACTCATTCAGATCATGATTTCTCTAAATATATTAACTTTCTGAGAAAATTCTCTAGAGGTTAAGTAAAGTGGTATGTTTTGGAAGTGGGTTTCAAACCGTTTCATCAAAGGCTTCACCGTTTGGCCGAGATTGAATCTACAAAATTTCCTCCTCAAGATTGATGCATTTCCAATCTAGGAAAATCTATGAAAAGTGAATAGATTGGGACAAATCTAGGAAAGTGAACATATGTATACCAATATGTTCACTTGCTGAGGAAATCCTTTGGAGGTTAAGTAAATTGACCCATTTTGGAAGTGGGTTTTAATCATTTGAATATATTCCTCATCGTTTTTTTAGGAAGAATAATGAAAGATCATCTCCTAAAACTGATGCAAATTTTCAGTTTGATCTTGTCCAAGCATTATGTCTTGTAGAGATGAAAAATCCCAACTGAAAGATATATTTGGAAACTAAAGTTGAATTGCATATATGTCATAAACACTTGTAACAAAAAGAAATTGAATTAATAACAAAAATCTATTAAAAGATGAACTACAAGATCTTCAAATCTTAATTAACCAAAATTAATAAAATCAAATCAGATTGATATCACACCTTCTGGATAAATAATAAATGTATAACTTAACTCAACATTATGTTTTGAAATTGAGGATATTATGCAAATTTGAGAAAATTAACTCCAAAATAATTAATAATCACTCAATTGTTGGAAAATTTTAATCAACCAATTAAACCATATTTTAAAATCACATGTTAATTATTGAATGATAAAAATATTCCTCATAATCTTGTTTTAGAACAAAGTGAATGTGAGGAGTTTACCTTAAAAGTACTTCCAATAATTAACCAAGTTGTTTTGATTTAATAATGTCCAATGAAAACCAATCCAATCACCTAAATGATAAAATATTTACATGACTACGTAATAAAATCAAACAAAACTAACCACATCAATGGAAATATATCGAAGAAAGGAAGATGATGAGAATGTCAAAAGGATAAACAAGACGTAAAATACACTAGAATTATAAAGCCAAGAAAAAATCAGGGTGACGTTACCAAAATGAATAAGGGGCCCCAAATTTTCCCTATGAAAATGAATGAAAATTTGGGAGTGTTGTTGTATGCCACAACAAAACCCCTCACAATAGAAGTAGGGAAAGGGAAAACCCAACCTGTAGAACAAAGGGCAGAGAAAATATGGAAAGCCTTAGGACAACTAGTCTAAGCCACAAACAAAGAAGGAAAATGGAAAGATGGAGAAAGATACTTCGAAGTGGTGTGACTTCCATAAGAGCCCATGACATAACATTGTTGATTATCACTCAAAGAAGTCATTGGTGGCTGAGATGAAAGCTTCCAAATAATATGTGGGTTCCGACTCTGAGTTAGAACCAGAGAAGGGGAGACAGATCATTGACACAGAACCTAGTGCCACCATTGCTACCACCAATATCCATCTCGGTGAACCTAATCAACATGAGGAAGGAGAGAGCCTCTTTCATTCATATATGTGGGTGAAAGGAAACCCATTGCAATTCATCATTGATAGCGGTAGCCAAAATAACATCATCTTAGTGGAGTTCGTCAAGCAACTGGACTTGTTGATAACGCCACACCTGCAACCCTACACCATTGGATGGCTCTACCAAGGAAGCGATATTCGCATAAACTAACTATTGGCATAGGGGAATACCTAGGGTTCAACACTCAACAGGGCACCAACAAAACCCCGACTACCAACCCTTTCAGAAACACCTGCGAAGTAGGCAAGGTCTCACCTGAGGTAGAAGTAGGGGGGGTTACAGGATGCTGTCTGTAACCAAGCTGTGACACAAATATGTGATAATAACACTTCACAGAGTACTCTATTAACACTTAGGAACAACATGCATTAGTTCATTAACTTAATTAACATCACAGAACATACCCAAGGATAGATCAACGTAGTAACAATTGACAATATACCCATAGCACTTAGCATTATAAGTTAGATATAACATCCATTCATCCTTAACACAAGTAAAGAACTAAGCAACAACAGATCTATCTATCATACATAATAACAAAGGTACTAAGTAGATAAATAACAAGAACAACACAACACAAATCAAACCAAAGACACAATATATACGTGGTTCGCCCCAGTGTGGGGCTATGTCCACCAACTACTTCACCTTCTTTATTATTTGTCAATCTCTTATATTCAGTTACTCCCATGCACTAAGCCATAGATCCGAGCTTCACACCAAACAAGATATCTACACACTGAGTGCTGGATCCTCCCTCCAAAACTAGGTCAAGGCACCGAGCCAACTTCTCTATCGAGCACAAATCCTTAACACATACATACTCTGTTGCACAAAGGAACTCATGCCTCTTACACTTAGCTCCCCAAAACCCTTCTTATCTACTTCTACCATACATTCTTACTTATTTATACTTTTAAAATCCATTACAATAAGGCCTAATCATGGGTAAACCCCATGGGACGACATCCCATAACCCATTACAAAAACCCTAAACAACTCCTTACTGGTTCCACATAGGCCGTAAAATCGATGAGATCCGCGATCTCAATTTCGCCTAGGTGCTCCATATTCGACCATCGTGTCGAAGTCCAAAAGGTGGTCCAAATATGACTAAGGTTTCCTCAAAACTTGGTCAAGGGCCAACAGGCTCCCAACACTCACCTGTGAGTCGTCTCGAGTCACTCAGGTATGGGAAATGATGCTTCAAAGGATTCGATCTTGAATCAATTTTCCTTGACTTGTTGCTTCACATGAGCCTCCTTCTCAGTGAGCTTCTGGATCATCTGCTCTATAACAGGCCCTTCTAGGTGTTGTTCTACTGTTGCAACCACTTGGTCTAGTTTCGATCCTTGTCCCTCAATTTCTTAGAACATCTGGCAGGCTTCCTCTTGCACAGGTTGTAGCTTCTGCACGACTTACATTACCCTGATGTGTAGGGTAGTGATATGTTGTTGTACTATGCACTTCTCCTAATATATCTTCATTCTTTCAACTGTGGTAAGTAGCTTCATCTGTGCTTGTACTGACAATGCCTGCTACTGTGCCTCTTGTAACTGTGTTTCCGGCTTCCTTAGGTCTGGGTCTTCTGCGAGGAATTCATATATCTGCGCGCTTCTATCACTCAGTTGTTTGCATTCTGAGTTGAGGGCTCTGATTCTTACAATTGTGTTCTTAGCAGCTTCCTCCCTCTGGTCACACACCTCCTACGGGGTGCTTGGTACTTCTTTGAACTCCAACACTATTATCCTCGCTTGAATCTGCTGGATGGTCTCAGCGAGCTTCATTACTTGAGCCTTGATCGACTCATATTCCTCTTGTGCCAAGACTGGCACAGAGTGATATGATTTACTCAGTGCTTCTTTGACTGTGGCCCGTTCTGCGAGCAACTGATCCTTTTCTATCCGTATCTGGGATGTTTCTTCCTGGATGATCGCCTTAAATTCTTCTTTATCACTTTCATAGGAAGTTAGACTATACCACACTACTCGTAATTTTTCTAAGGATTCATTATTATCTTTTTTCAATTCTTCTGTAGCCTTCTCCTTTTCTTCCTGGATTCTTTGAAGTCGAGCTTCTGTCCCATCTGCAAGTCTTCTCAATTGGGCAGGTTCATTCTCTAATTTTGAAATGTGTGATGAGGAAGGTGTAGTAGGTATTGCGTGGACCAAACTAATAGCTTGTTGTACTTCCTTCAATTCCTTCTTGACCCTTCCATATATGATGCAGAAGCATCGTAAGCGAGCCAACAAAGCAAGTGCAAGGGTGAGAACAACTGGAAATGCACAAGCACACAATTTGAGGACGTTTCAAATTTGAAAGAGAAAGCATTAATGAAAAAAAATCTGGAAGGATGTATTTGCATTTATGTTTTGGGGGATTGTAATACAGATTATGAGCATTGCTCTCATCTGTCGGATAAGGAGGCATTTATTGTAATTTATGTTTAGTAGGTGGCTTTTAATTCTGATAAGGTAGCTTAGAGAAGAGAGAGGGAAATACTCAAGAGGTCTCTCTCGTTTAGAATCCTTAGACAGTATTGTAATTTGAGGTAGAATATTAGGAGAGCAGAGAGGAATAGAAGATTAGAGATTGTACAAAGAATATTTGTTTCTATTGAACCATGTACAAAAGTTCTGGATTAATATAAGAATGATTTGATCCAATTTACATGGCATGTGATGAATACTATTTGTATCTTTTGAATGGTATGTTACAGTTTGAATTTATTTCTCTGTCATGCATTTGTTTCAATGCTATGTGTATGCTTGTGATTTCATGGCGAATATATGAAGTTTGTGAGAGTAGAAGTATAAGTTTCAATTGTTTCTCTCCCTGAGAATTCTTGCATGGAGTGCAGCGAAAGGTCTGCATAGAGTGCATGACAGATTTTTGAGTTTTATCTCAGAAATCTCAGGGGGGTAACATTGGATTATATTAGTAGAGGTGTGGCTAATGCACAAAGCCGTGCAAGGAGTGTGCAAGCTGAGGAAGGAATTGAAATTCTTCAATCCCACAGAGTGGTTGGAGAATCTTTGTTGCGAGAAGCACACAGAGTTAATATCATGGATAACTGGAGGTCATCGCAAAGCCATGCTAAGTGTGTGAGCAGAGATTCTTTGAATCTAGAAGCCAACAAAGAAATCTAATCTCAGGAGGGTTAGAACCTTCGAATAGCTCGAAGGGAGGCGAAGACTAGAGTCACACGAACTCTAATTTCAGACAGGCTGATGTCTGGGAGAATTTTCAAAAGGTTCATCGAAGCTCGAGTGAATGGTGGAGAACTTCCAAGGGACAGCGTCGAAACCATGAGATTCGTCTAATCATGATAAGACATGAGGAGGTTGGGCAGAGGTTCATCCAGTGTGTAATACTCGCAGGAGATCTAAGCCGTTGATCCAGTGGGATCAAGGCCATCTGTTGAGTTTGGGATTCATGGTATTGGGGAACAAGGTCAAGCCTTGTCCTTCAAAATCCTCAATACGTGAAATTAGGGTTAGATCTGAGATGTTGATTAACATGCCCTATGAACCATTGATCAGGGCACGTACGACTAAGGAAATTTGGCACCGGAGGAAAGGTGCACACATCATTTTCGAATACCTGAAAAGGAGAACGCTGAAAAGAAGCTAGGGCCGTCGGTTTGAGGTAGATCTAGACCGTTGGATTTGGGTCACCGGTTTTTGGGAGTCGGGGCTTTGAAACGAAAGGGGAAGCACTGTTCGTAGATTTCCTGAATTACGAATTCTCGGGAGAAATTTAAAGGTTGGGACCTAGTCCTCAGCGGAGGGTCATGTCAACCTAGTTGAAGGTTTGGGCTAGCCTTTTCTAGACCCTAATCAGGTTTCGAGGTTTCAAAGGTGGAGGTGTTGAGTCGCTTCACGTCAACATTCCCAAAACTGTGAAGTATGAAGTGCTGATAGAGTTGGGTCCGTGGTCATAACAAATGGTTGTATTGGGAAAGGACACGTGTCTAGCACCTCTTTGTGTAGGAGTGGTTCTGTTGAAGGCCCATGGGTTATTTGTTACAAGGGTTTCAGCAGGGACCCGAGGGCCGCTTCTGCTCAAGGAGAATAGGATATTTGTGATCAGGAGGTTAGCTAGACCCCTTGGGGTAGGGGGCCTGCATCAGGTGGCATCAAAGCCCACAATATTTGTTTCTATAGGTGAGAGGAGACATAAGGAAAGGAGTTATTTGAATTCTACGAGAAACAGATTTGAACAATGCCGCCCAGAAGATGTCATGATAGACCAATGCCCGATCCAATTATGGAGAGGGAGATGAGAGAAATCCATGCTCGACTAGATGCTATGGAGACAGTGCATAAATGAACAACTGATGTTGGATATGTCAGTGAATCCGAGAACAAAATGAAGCAAGGCCTAATGAAGAAGAAGTTGCAGTTGAGGATGCTATGGAAGAACGTCTATTCAGAGATGTTGCAAGAATAGGTGCTAGGGAAAAGATGGGCATTCTGATGTATGAAGGAAACTTAGACGTTGAAGAGCTACTAGATTGGTTTAGATCCCTGGATAAATACTTCAACTATGAGGATGTCGAGGAAGATAAGAAAGTGAAACATGTTGTCACTAGAATTAAAGGGCATGCAACATTGTGGTGGGATGAATTGCAGGCTGACAGGCATTGCGATGAAAGTCAAATTTATACCCAGAGATTACCAAATCAATCTATTTTGAAGAATGAAAAATTTGAGACAGAAGGGGATGACAGTGAAGGAATACACTGAGGAGTTCTACACGATAAAAATTAGAGCAGGTCATCGAGAAAGTGATGATGAGAAGGTCGCCAAATACACGAATGGTCTGAGATATGACATTCAGGATGAGATGAGAATGGTGATGATTAAAAATGTGGAAGATGCTTATCAGATTGCTCTGAAAGTTGAAGAAAAGTTGGCCCGAAAGAAAGGTCAAAGAGGCAGAGGTAGAAGTCAGAACAGAGGAAAAGCAATTTCCCAGGACCAAGTACAAAATCCCAAGGATGAAGAAAAGAAACCTCATACTCACCTTGAAAAAGGAGGAAGTTCATAGCGGAAAAAATATGCCGATGGGAACACTTTTCCTCGAGCCAGAGGAAGAGGAAGAGGCAAAGGAGGTGAGATAAAGTGTTTTGTCTATGGAAGGATCAGGCATAAGTTTTATGAATGTCCTGATATAAAAAAAGACACAAGTGAAGCTCACATTTCGGAAGCGCAAAGGAGAAATGTTGAGGCAAAAGATGCAGAAGGCGGAAGATCCTTAATGATGCAAAAAATTCTCTTGAAGCCAGAGAAAGAGATAGAGAATCCAATCTAAAGAAATAACTTGTTTAGAACTGCTTGCAATACCAAGGACATGGTATGCAAGGTGAGAGTGGATAGTGGAAGCACATATAATTTAATATCCATAGAAATGGTGGAAAAGTTGGATTTGGAGACAGTTGCACATCTGAGCCCATACAAAGTCTCGTGGTTGCAAAAGGGACATCAAGTAACTATCACTAAACAATGTTTAGTTGAATTTAAGATAGGGGGATATAAGGATGAAATCTTGTGTGATGTTATTCCCATGGATGTTTGTCATATTTTGTTGGGGAGACCATGGAAATATGACATAAATGTTGTTCATGATGGGAGAAAGAACACATACACCTTAGAGAAGAATGGTAGGACGCATATGTTTCTGCCAATTAAATATGATAAGGTGAAAAAAGAAACAAGCAATACTATACTTCTCATGAGTGGGAAGGAACTTCTTGAGGAGGTCAAGAAAGAAGAAGAAATGCAGTTTGTTGTGGTGAGAAATCCTAGAGTCATCTTAACCAATACCAAGATAGATGATCTACTGGAGGAAATTCAAGAACTAATAGATAATTTCATTGATATAGTGGTGGACGAATTACCTTGTTCTTTGTCGACCATCATGAGCATAAGTCATCACATTGACCTTATACCGGGAGCGAGTTTACCAAACAAGGAAGCGTATAGATTGATGCCACAGGAGAATGAAGAGGTCAAGAAGCAAGTTCAGGATTTGATGGATAAAGGGTTGATTAGAGAAATCTTGAGTCCATGCACTGTACCTAGAGTGTTAAGTTGGAACAAAGATGGTGGCTAGAGAATGTGTACAGAGTCTAGAACTATAAATAAGATTCCATCAGGTATAGATTTACTTTACCTTGGATGGATGACTTAATGGATTGCTTGAGTGAGCAAAGTTTTTTTCAAAAATTGACTTGAAAAGTGGATATCACCAGATTAGAATGAGGGAAGGTGATAAATGGAAGACAACATTCAAAACAAATGAAGGACTGTATGAATGGCTTGTCATGACGTTTGGTTTGACGAATGCGGCCAGTAATTTTATGAGGTTGAATAACGAAGTCTTGAAAGATTTTATTGGAAATTTTGTAATCATGTATCTTGATGATATACTGATCTTCAATAAGACTGAAGGAGAACATCTGAAGCATTTATTTGCAGTAATGAAGAGGTTACAGCAAGAGAAGTTGTTGATAAATCTGAAAAGTCGTCTTTCATGAATACATAGCTCATTTACTTAGGTTTTTTGATCTCTACGAATGAGTTAAAGATGGATCTAGAAAAGGTAAGAGCAATCAAAGATTGGCCATCGCCAAGGAGTATCTTTGAAGTCATAATCTTCCATGGATTGGCTAGTTTTTACAGGAAGTTCATCAAGAATTTCAGTGGGATATGTGGATCAATGATGGACACAGTTAAGAAAAGACACAAATCTTTTCATTGGACAGAAGAAATAGAGAAAAGTTCCAAGTTGCTGAAAGATAAGATAATTTAACAACCAGTTCTGATTCTTCCAGATTTCAGCAAAACGTTTCAGGTAAGGTGCAATGCAAGTGGATTTGTGATTGGAGTGGTCTTAAGTCAAGACAACAAGCTGATTGTATACTTCAGTGAGAAGTTGAACGAGACCAAGATGAAATATTCCATGTATGATAAAGAGTTCTATGCAGTCATACATGCGCTAAATAAGTGGAGGCATTACTTGGTTCCAAAGGAGTTTTTCTTGTATAGTGATAACCATGCTTTACAATTCATAACTCAATAGGAGAAATTGAAGCAGAAGCATGCAAAATGGGTTGAATATACGCAGAATTTTACTTTTGTTATAAATCATATTTCTGGAACTGCTTACAAAGTTGTTGATGCATTGAGCAGGAAATGTTTGATTCTGCGGGAGTTTAGAGTGGAAAATTTAGGTTTTGACAATATCAAGGAGATGTAAAGAGATGATGCATATTTTGAAGAAGCTTATGAAGCATGTGAGAATCCAGTTCTCAGAGACAAAAGTCAATGGAATGAATACTTGATTCAGGATGGATTGTTGTTCAAGGGAAACTAGTTGTGTATACTGAAATGCTCTATGAGGGAGAACCTCTTGAAGGAAAAACATAGTGGGGGATTGGATGGACATTTCAGCCATGATAATACTTTTGCACAACTGAATGGATCATACTATTGGCCAGGGATGAGGATGGATGTCAAGAAATTCGTCAACAGATGTAGAATTTGTCAGCATGCAAAGGGGAAAAGACAGAATACAGGGTTGTATCAACCGTTTCCAGTACCAGAGAGGCCGTGGGATGCGGTAAGCATGGATTTCATGTTGGGACTGCCAAGGACACAGAGGGTTTGTGAATCCATATTTGTGGTAGTCGATAGATTTAAAAAAATGGCACATTTCATACCATGTCAAAAAACCTGTGATGCAACTCACATTGCAAATATGTTTTTCAAAGAAGTTGTTAGACTTCATGACTTACCCAAGAATATCATTTCAGATCAAGATACCAAATTTGTTGGTCACTTCTGGAGGACCCTATGGAATAAATTGGGGACAAATTTATCTTTTAGCTTGGCATATCATCCTCATACGGATGGATATAATGAGGTAGTGAATAGGATTTTGGGGGACTTGTTGAGGAGTTTGGTAGCTGAACACCACAACCCGTGGGATCAGGTTCTACCATAGGCAAAATTTGCATATAACGATTCACCCAATAGGAGTATAGGACAAAGCCCATTCCAGATAGTATATGGAATGTAGCCAAGAGGAGTCTCTGAGTTAAAATAATTAGAGAAGAATGAATTCTAGAGTGCTAGCGCTGAAGATTTTGTGGTAGGAATGCAGGAGCTCCACAGTAAAATCAGAGAGCGGTTGTAGAATTATAGCCAGGAATATAAGCGCAGAGCAAATCAACGTAGAAGAGAAATTCAATTTGAAGTAGGTGATTTGGTTTTGGCGTGTCTTAGAAAAGAAAGATTCCGAAGAGGAACCTACAATAAGCTGAAAATGAAGAAAATTGGACCATGTAAGATTTTGCAAAAGTTTAAGGCAAATGCTTATGAAATTGAATTAGTAGATGGGGTAGGAATATCACCCATATTCAATATAGAAGATCTATACTTACATAGAATATGGAATAGAGAGATTAGAGGATCAGAAGGAAGTCCAATGGGTTAAACAGATACCTGTAGCTGAAAAGCCACAGATGGAAAAGATTATTGATCAGATAATTGGTAAAAAGACCCAGAGAAAAACATATTTTGAATACTTGGTAAAATGGAAGGGACACCCGATTGAAGATGCTAGTTGGGAAAGTGAAGCGAACATCGAGAAACATGGATAGACGGTGTAGGAGCTCACGAACAACAGTCCATGAATTTTTTTCAGCAGGGGAGTATGATGCAGGAACATTGTAAGTGAGCCAACAAAGAAAGCGCAAGGGTGAGAACAGCTGGAAATGCACCAATGCACATTTTGAGGATGTTTTAAATTTGAAAGAGAAAGAATTAATGAAAAAAAAAATGGAAGGATGTATTTGCATTTATGTTTTGGGGGATTGTAATACAGATTATGAGCATTTATCTCATTTGTTGGATAAGGAGGCATTTATTGTAATTTATGTTTAGTAGGTGGATTTTAATTATGATAAGATAGCTTAGAGAAGAGAGAGGGAAATACTCAAGACGTATCTCTCATTTGGAATCCTTAGACAATATTATAATTTTAGGTAGAATATTAGGAGAGAGGATAGGAATACAAGATTAGAGATTGTATGAAGAATAGTTGTTACTATTGAACCATGTACATAAGCTATGGATTAATATAAGAATGATTTGATCCAATTTACATGGCATGTGATGAATACTGTTTGTATCTTTTGAATGGTATGTTACAATTTTCTTATATTTCTCTGTCATGCATTTGTTTCAATGCTATGTGTTTGCTTGTGATTTCATGGCAAATATATGAAGTTTGTGAGAGTAGAAGTATAATTTTCAATTGTTTCTCTCCCTGATAATTCCTACAAGGAGTGCAACAAAAGGTCCGCATAGAGTGCATGACAGAGTTATGAGTTTTATCTCAGAAATATCAGAGGGGTAACATTAGATTATATCAGTAAGGGCATGGTTGAGGCACAGATCCATGCAAGGAGTGCGCAAGTTGAGGAAGGAATTGAAATTCTTCAATCCCATAGAGTGGTTGGAGAATATCTATTGAAAGAAGTGCACAGAGTTAATATCGTGGATAACTAGAGGTCATCGTAGAGATGTGCTAAGTGCACACAAAAAGATTCTTTGAATCCAGAAGCCAACAAAGAAATCTAAGCTCAGAAGGGCTAGAACCTTCGAATAGCTCGAAGGGAGGCAGAGACTAGAGTTGCGCGAACTCTATGTTCAGATGGGTTGACGTTTGGGATAATTTTCAAAAGGTTCATCGAAGCTTGAGTGAATGGTGGAGCACTTCCAAGGGAGAGCGTCGAAACCATGAGAGTCGTCTGATCATGATAAGCCGCGAGGAGGTTAGGTGGAGGTTCGTCCAGTGTGTAATACTAGCAGGAGATCTGAGCCGTTGATCCAGTGGGATCAAGGCCATCTGTTGAGTTCAGGATTCACGGTATTGGGGAGCAAGGTTGAGTCTTGTCCTTAAAAAACCCTGATATGTGAAATCAGGGTTAGATCTAAGCCGTTGATTAACGTTCCCTATGAACCGTTGATCAGGGCACATATGGTTCGGAAAATTTGGCACCAGAGGAAAGCCACACACATCATTTTCGAATCCCCAAAAAGGAGAACGACAAA
>JASDQU010588293.1:60884-74425 GCA_032191745.1 Picea mariana | reverse complement strand
GGTTTAAGTATGATTTGAAAAAGGTTTTAAATTGTACTTGATATTGATTCACCCCCCTCTCAGTATCAACACCAGCAGGGACCCGAGGGCCACTTCGACTCAAGGAGAACAGGAGATCCATGACCGGGAGGTCAGCTGGACCCCTTGGGGTAGGGGGCCTATGTCAATATAGCTCTTCCTGCTTCTCTCCATATATCTATAAGATGTCCTCCATGATCATGGCCTCCAACTATTGCTTATTAGCACGTGTCCTCTTCCTTGATGAAGGTTTCCTCGAAGAAACCTTCCTCTTCTGCAGTGTGACTGTTCCAGTAGGGGGGTCTTTAGGTGGTGTAGCTTCCCCTCCTCCTTTCTCATCCCCTCCTCCTTGTCCATCTAATTCATCTTCTCCTCCTCCTCTGAGCGATCCAGACTCGTTATCTTCAGAAGCATCGTCCTCCTCATCGCTCTCTATATCCTGGACTTTCTCTGGATTTTTCTTCTTCTTCATCCCACTGGACTATCTGACATGCTTGATCCGAGTGACTAGGGGGATTCCTATGGTGTCAGTTTCAGAGAGTTATGGATCAACGATTGGTACAAGAAACTCCTTCATCCATTCCTTTGTGATATGCTCCATGTATTCATCTTGTAGCTTGTAGTATGACTGTAGTTCTTCGTTTCTCTCATCTGTACACACAGTGATATAGATGAAATGCGTATCTGCATGGAACTTTTCTATTATTCTCTACTGGTGCAGAGTGTACGGTGTCATGCATGGAAATGATTCAATGGAAACCTTCAATTGATGATAGTATGCATGAAACACAACATTGGACTACCACTGCTTCTTCATGTCATTGGTGTACCACAAGGTTGAAAACCGAGTGACCAACGACTTTGAGGGTTCGATCTCTGGGAAGGTAGTTACTTTAGGAATTTTCCAAGAAAAAAACACAATCAAAATGATCAGCCAGCTGTAGTGGAATTCATATCCCAAATCCCGGGCTTCATGAAAATCTCTCTCTAGTTCATTGACGAGGTAGCTCGCCTAGTTCATCTGCATGCCCTCCAAAAAATTTCCTGTAAGGTCCACCACGAACCCAGTGACCTGTGTGGGGAGATTCATCCTTACGAGATTTCCAGCTATGAGTTGGAAATTGAGGCACACTACGCCATCTTGTATAGAGGCTACCTTGTAACCTCGCTTTCCTTTTTCAACTTCTTCATAAGCTTCCTTGATGCGCTATGCCAGGGAATGGTCTAAGGCCTTCCCTGGATAAAAATACTAAGGGTCAGGTCCCTTCATGCTTAAAAATGTAATCTGGTGGACCATCACTGGATCCACAAATCCTCTAGTCGAGCCACAAGTATCTGCCATGATAACATGACAAGAGGAGTTTAACACAAGCGTTAACCTCCTGGTGACAACCAAAATGGGGAATATTCATTATGTTTAGCACGATGGACTATGCTAGTTCCTTAATCCATGGTTGCAAGATGAGATTATGCTTCTTCCCAATTAACTTCGTCAAGTAGTGGTGTGGTGCCAACATGGCGTAGTTCATTTTGTCTCCTAAATTGAAATCGATGTTCTTCAGTAGTGGGATCTGTCCTAACTGACTCCCAACTACGTGTATTCCTTTCGGGATGTACGTGGTGATAAAGGTGTACTCATAATATCGGGGAATGTTGTCACAGTTAACAAATCTATCCAAAGGTAGAATATACTCTGGTAGGATCGACTGGATTTGCTTCACATTAGCCAGATCTTCGTGGCACTTACTTCGTTGCTTAGTCGTGGGGTTAACACAGCTAGAACGATGTCCAGTGTAAGGGGAAGCCTGCAGTTCCCTAGTTGACAACACTTGAACACCTTTAGATATTAGTCTTTTGGCCATTATCTTTCTGAGGAATTCCTCGAAAAACTTCTCTAACTCACTAGGTTCGCCTGACATTCAAAATTTTAAATAGACGGGTCAGGGTAGATGAACAGACAGGAAGGGTAGAAAAACAGACAATGAGGTCTAGCTTTAGATAGTACAACTCGACACTTAGACAATTCTCTATTATCTCAGTTAATCACAGGTGGAAAAAAGTGGTCCCGGTGCAACGACCAATGAGTTAAATAAGCGGGGCATCGTAACAGATTCTTCCAACAGCCAGGAATGCTTCCATCAATGTGAATTTTTCTATTATGGCGTGGTCTCAACGTCCCAAAAGTATTCCATCATCCCATAAATTCATTTTCTAGCTGCTCCAGAGCATCTTTCTAATGGTTGGGACACCTCCAACAATCATATAACTTCGCTAGGGTGAAGTCCCATTCTGCGTGGTTTTGTTGTTCCAACGAGGTTCAAATCTTGCGAACCTGCCTCTTGTGAGTTTTGAGTCTGTGAAGTCTTCCATATTTTCTCTTTAGCTTCTTTTAGCTTTCCCAACTTAGCTTTCTTTTTATTGAGCTTCCTTGCCTTCTTTCCTGTGATCTGAGTCTCTCTAACTATTTCTGGAATCCTCTTTCCATTCTTATTCTTACCTTCCCCTAGTGTAGTGACTTCACATTGCTGATGTGCCCTCAAAGGGTCTGAAGTTAATATCCCTTCTCTTAATACTTCCTGTGTGGGTATTCTTCTTTCTTGCATAGATAGGTTCTTTAAGCCCTCTTTCATTCTTTCAATATTGACAGCTAATTCTTGCCTTCTTTCTCTCTTGTGTTGTTACTTTGTTCTGTTTCTTCAACTTATCCTCTTGTTCTTCTATTAGTCAATCTATTTTTCTAGCTATGAAATCCCTTAGTTCTTGCTTTTTATTTTTTGTGTCCTCTTGCTCTTCTTTCCTTCTGATCTAATCTTTTTCAATCCAAGTCTTACCTAGAAAAGTGGGAAAAGGGCGCTATCCCCAACAAACTTAATGACTTCAAATTATTCTTCAGTCGATATTCCATGAACAATAATAGGTACATTAGTAACTCTTCCACATAAAGTTATCATATTTCCTTTAAACAAGCCTATCCTTCCCAATGAAGGTACCATAGTAGGCTTTCCCAAACTTTCCCAAGTTTCTTCTGTCATAATATTTACTTGTGTTTTGTCATCCAAGACACAGTCTATGTCTAAGTCTTCTATTCTTGCACTTATGCACTATTTTAATTTCAGGATCTCTGGTAAATTGACATCTTTATGAACATCCGTAATTTCTTTCAACTGTACTAATGTAGTCTGAACTTTCTCTAATTATTTCTCTTTATGACTTCCTAACATGCTCTCAGTCTCTTGATTTTCTTCATAGTTTTCTTGTATTAAGTTCATCCTTTCGATTTTAGCAATCATCCTTGGACAATCCTCAACCTCATGATCAACAATATTACACAAAGACAAGTAGGACTTGTGCCAGGTCATTCCTTAACAATATGTCCCTATCTTCTACAATTATAGCATAGTGTCAATCCTCTTTTTCTTTTAAACGTTCCCTGACCTCTTATGTACTGCGCACTAGGATCGCAGTGATGGATCTGCAATTTGTAAAAATTCTTTCTAGGTTCCTGCATCCACTTATTAGTCCAAAAACTGTTTCTTCTAGCTGTGCCCTAGCCTTCAGAATAGGAAAATCTATTAAACATGCTTAAATTCATGCTTTCGAAACAAAATTTTTCACTATCTTACTCTTATCAAAGCACAAAGCTTACCTCTTTTCTTCAGATCAAATTTCTCTCTTATCACAAATCTTCGCAAGTCAAGTAGAGTATTACACACTTCAACAACAGATCTACACACAAAGCTTCTCTTTTCTTTACTTCATCTCCCATCAATCACAGTTTTAGGTCCCAAAAATGGAACCATTTTTTGGCATAGGGGTAGACCCATGGTTCAACACTCAACAATGCACCAACAAAACCCCGACTACCGACCCTTTCGGCAACACCTGCGAAGCAGGCGAGGTCTCATCCAAGGTAGAAGCAGGGGGGGTTACAGGACACAGGTGTCTATAACTAAGCTAGGACATAGATATGTGATAATAACACTTCATAGAGTACTCTATTAACACTTAAGAACATCATGCATTAGTTCATTATCTTAATTAACATCGCAAAACATACCCAAGGATAGATCGACGTAGTAACAACTGAAAATATACCCATAGCACTTAGAATTATAAGTTAGATCTAGAATCCATTCATCCTTAGGTCCCAAAAATGGAACCATTTTTTGGCATAGGGGTAGACCCATGGTTCAACACTCAACAATGCACCAACAAAACCCCGACTACCGACCCTTTCGGCAACACCTGCGAAGCAGGCGAGGTCTCATCCAAGGTAGAAGCAGGGGGGGTTACAGGACACAGGTGTCTATAACTAAGCTAGGACATAGATATGTGATAATAACACTTCATAGAGTACTCTATTAACACTTAAGAACATCATGCATTAGTTCATTATCTTAATTAACATCGCAAAACATACCCAAGGATAGATCGACGTAGTAACAACTGAAAATATACCCATAGCACTTAGAATTATAAGTTAGATCTAGAATCCATTCATCCTTAACACAAGTAAAGCACTAAGAAACAATAGATCTATATATCATACATAATAACAAAGGCACTAAGAGGATAAATAACAAGAACAACACAACACAAATCAAACCAAAGACACAAGATATACGTGGTTCACGCCAATGTGGGGCTACATCCACCAACCGCTTTTTGTTCTTTATTATTAGTCAATCTCTTATATTCAATTAATCTTGTGCACTAAGCCATAGAGCCGAGCTTCGCACCAGACATGATATCTATGCATTGAGCGCCAGATCCTCCTTCCAAAACTAGGTCAAGGCATCGAGCCAAATTCTCTATCGAGCACAGAGCCTTGACACATACACATTCTGTTGCACGAAGCAACTCAGACCTCTTGCACTTTGCTCCCAAAAACCCTTCTAATCTACTTCTACCATACATTATTACTTATTTATACTTTTACAATCCCTTACAATAAGGCCTAATCATGGGTAAACCCCATGGGCCAACATCCCATAACCCATTACAAAACCACTAAAGAACCCCTTATTGGGTCCACATAGCCTGAAAAATCGGTGAGATCCACGATCTCAGCTCCGCCTATGTGCTCCATCTTCAACCATCGCGTCGAAGTCCAAAAGGTGGTCCAAATCTGACCAAGGTTTTCTCAAAACTTGGTCGAGGGCCAATACCAACATTGTCTCTCGTCCTACGACATCAAGCCTTTCAAAGATGAGGTATTGTGTGATGTTTGTACCCTTGAAGTTTGTGATATTATTTTGGGCCAACCCTACATGGAAACATCATCCTGTATATGAGTCTAGGCCTCACAGTGTTATTATTACTTTGGACGGGAAATTGTACAGGATACCCAAGGTAGTCCCACCTAGTGCCATTTCCTTGATCTCTTCCAAGCAATGGAGGAAGGTCATCTCTTAGACCGAGAAGTTTGTCTCCTTCCTGATTCGTTCTTAGAGTGAGAAAAATATTGCAACCACATCCATGGCCTCCATGGTCGACCTCTCCATGCAACAGAAGCAATTGGATAAGGTCATGGAAGAATACAAAGACATCTTCTCCTCACCTACTAGGGTACCTATGCACTGTTAGGTCAAGCATTCCATTGATCTGACCCCCGATGCACCGCTACCCAATGGACCCATCTATTGCTTCTCTCTGTTAGAAAATGAGGAGGTCAAGTGTTAGATTCAATAACTTCTCCACAAGGGGCACATCCTTCCCATCTCATCACCTTATGGAAGATAGTACATGACAACTCTGCATTGATTATCATGCCCTAAATAAAATCACAGTCAGGAACCGGTACCTGATTCCTTGAATTGATTATCTCCTTGATCAACTCAAGGGGTCCAAATAATTCAGTAAGATTAATATGAATTATGGCTACCATCAGGTCCCAATAGAGAAAATAGATGTATGGAAGACTTTCTTAAAGTAAAAATAAGGTATTTTTGAATGGTTGGTCATTCCCTTTGGTTTGACAAATGCACCAAAAAATTTCATGAGGATGATGGATGATATCTTGCAGCCTTTCACCAAATATTTTGTAGTAGTGTATCTGTATGACATCCTCATCTACAAAAATACTTGGGTGAAACACTTGCAACATATTCAACAGGTTCTGCACACTCTACAGCAACACAAGCTATATTCCAACTTGGAAAAATTCTCCTTCGGCATGGACAAGGTCCAAAACCTTGGCTAGATAGTAGATAAGCATGGTCTTCATGTGGATCCAACCAAGATCTAGGTCATCCATGACTGTCCAACCCCAAACACACTCATTGAGCTTCGAAGCTTCTTAGGCCTTGCCAATTTCTATCATAGGTTTGTGTTGGGATTCTCCCATATTGAATGGGCCCTTAGCCAAGTAACCGAGGGTGATGGTAAGGAAAATTTTGTGTGGGGCCTGTCCCAACATAAAAAGTTTGATGACTTGAAGAAGCACTTGTTCTAAGTCCTAGTTCTTTCATTACCCGACCTGCAACAACCCTTTGAGATTGAGACATATGTTTTAGACTATGAAGTGGGTGCATTTCTCACTCAGCACGGCCACCCCATGGAATATCATAGTGAGACAATATCAGATGTCATCCACAAGTACCCTACTTACGACAAAGAAATGTACTCCATTGTGCAAGCTTTCCGCCAATGGAGACATTACATTCTCAGGAAGGAGACAGTCATCCACACTGATCATAAGCTAGTACAGTTCATGTAGACACAAGGAAAATTGTATAATGACTGCCATCAAAAGTGGTCCACATACTTCCAACAGTTTTACCTCAACATAAAGTATAAGACTACAAGTATAAACTTCATCATTGATTGCCTACATTGATCTCCAGTCACGACACTCACCACAGTGCTAGACTCTTTCATCCACGATACCTCTGGATGGCCTCGACTCTATGAGAAAGATCCTAACTTCGCCACCACCTACCAGGTGTTGGGTGCAAACACAACTATACATAATTTCCATATTCAAGACGGGATTCTATGCTATATGGGACATCTTTTCATTCCATCAAGTGAGTGAGAGAAGCTGATTTGGGAATCCCACTACAGTCAGGTAGCAGGACACTTCGACATAGAAAAGACAGTGGAAGTGCTACAACAAAATTTCTACTGGCCAAAACTTCGGCAGGATGTCAACAAGTATATCATGTCTTGCACTGCTTGTGTTGTTTTCCAAACCATCCACTAAGAAAAAGGGTCTGTACACCCCTCTGCCTACTCTCAATAGGCCCTGGGAATCCATCTCAATTGACTACATGTCGGGCCTTCCGTCCACCAAGAAGAGAAATGACTATGTTTTTTTGGTTGTTTATCGCTTTTCCAAGATGGCGATTATGGACGCCTACAAGAAGAGCATCACAACGGAGGCCACTTCCAAGATTTTCTTTGAACAAGTGTGGGTACATTTTTGGATACCACAAACCATTATCTTAGATCAGGAAAACTGATTCCTCAGCACATTTTGGTTGAGCCTCTAGTCACTGTTGGACACCAAGCTCACCAATCCACTGCCTTCCACCCCCAAATGAATGACCAAACCAAGGTCGTCAACTAGATGATCGTGCATATCATGTGCATGTATAATTACAAGCACCCCCACACATGGGATGAGAGTCTTCCCTATGTTCAACACAACTACAAAAGAGCCTTACATTGCTCAACCGACCACACCTTTCAGGTGGGGTTGGTATTTCAACCATTGTATCCTATGGATGTTGCACTACCACTTGCATCCACCCAGGCAGACTCATCCCATGATCAAACTGAAGCTGACAAAGCCACCTAGTTCATTGAGTGGATCAAGCACATCCACCAATAGGTTCAATATATTTTGCAAAAGTCCAATGCCAAGTACAAGCAACGCCATGATCAACATTGGGTGCCACACAAGTTTCAGGTGGGAGACAAAGTTTGGTTTCACTTTCAGAAATAACACCTTACATTTCCCCATCAGAATATTCCACTCCTTTATGGACCTTACACCATCACCAAGGCTATGGGAGACAACGATTTTGAGCTCAACATTCCCCCCTTCCTTGGCTTTCTCCCGGTGTTCAATGTGGATCTCCTTTGACCATATTTTCTACCATTATTGGACATCTCATAGATACAAGAAAAGTTGAAACCAAACAAGATCAACCCTGACTGCATGGAACATGAATCCACTGATAAGATCATGGATACACGCGTCAAGGGAACTTTCCAATAGAGGATCCATCTTTATCAGGTTGTCAAAGCAGGGCAGATCCTGCACCAAGGCAAGTGTCTCACCCGGGGCCAAATTCAATAGAAATTTCCTCATCTGATGTGGGAACTCAATGCAATGTATACCATTGCTTCCTAAGGGGGGAGGATTAATCTAGGTGTATATCGGTGGCCACCCACCTATTCCAACTATCTCATCTTGGAATTTTTTCAGTTTAGCAGTTTTTTCCTAGCTTCGGGTCCTGAACTTCTGGGGTCATTTTAAGGCCCTAAAAAACATTTTTAGGGCTCGCCACAGTCAAGTTGTAATCAGAGTTAGATTTTGATGAAATAATGTGTATTCCTTAGATATATCTTTCCAGCGGGATATCTTGCACCTAAAACGAAGATTGTATGCAAAAGTTACGACCTCGGGTAGTTGATGTACCAAATTACCCCAACGGGGCCCACATGACTCTTTGCACTTCTAGAAATATGTTTAATTACAAAAGTAAAATTCTGCATGTATTCAACCCATTTTGCATGCTTCTGGTTCAATTTATCCTGCTGAGTTACAAATTATAAGGCATGATTATTACTGTACAAAGCGAGCTCTTTAGGAACCAAATAGTGCCTCCACTTCTTCAGTGTTTGTATGAACGCATAAAACTCTTTGTCATATGTGGAGTACTTAACCTTTGCCTCATTTAGTTTCTCACTGAAGTATGTGACTGGCTTGTCATCTTGGCTCAAGACCGCTCCAATTGCAAATTCACTAGCGTCACATTTGACCTAAAATGTCTTGTTGAAATATGGCAACACCAAAATTGGCTGTTCAGTAATCTTCCTTTTCAAAAAATTGAAAATTTTCTCTACTTCTTCCATCCAGTGAAAATATTTATGTCTTTTCTTCACTGTGTCCATCATCGGTGTGCTAATTCCACTGAAATTTCTGATAAATTTCCTGTAGAAACTAGCCAATCCATGAGAGCTTCGAACTTCAAAGATACTCTTCAGCGATGGCCAATTCTTAATCACCTCCACTTTATCTGGATCCATTTTCAACTTATCTGTTGAAATAACAAACCCCAAATAAATGATCTCTGTCTTCATGAATGATGATTTCTTCATATTTACAACAACTTCTCTTGCTACAATTTCTTCATCACTGTAGCCAAATGCTTCAAATGCTCTGTTTCTGTCCTACTGAAAATCAATATATCGTCAAGATATACAATGACGAATTTTCCAATGAACTCCTTTAGGACTTCATTCATCAACCTCATGAAAGTACTAGGCGCATTTGTTAAGCCAAATGGAATAACAAGCCATTCATACAGCCCTTCATTTGTCTTGAATGCTGTCTTCCATTCATCACCTTCTCTCATACGAATTTGATGATAACCACGTTTCAAATCAATCTTTGAAAAAAATTTGGCTTCACTCAACAATCCATCAAATCATCCATCCTTGGCAATGGAAATCTATACCTGATGGTAATCTTGTTAATTTACCTTGAGTATGAACACATCCTCCAGCTTCCATCTTTCTTTGGACTGAGCACTGTTGGAACAATGCATGGACTCAAGCTTTCTCTAACCAATCCTTTGTTCATTAAATCCTGGACCTGTCTCTTGACCTCTTCATTCTCCTACGTTGTCAATCTGTATGCTTCTTTGTTTGGTAAATTAGCTCCAGGTATGAGATCGATATGATGACTCACACTTCTGATCGGTGGCAACGAACAAGGTAGCTCGTCCACGACTATATCAACAAACTCTTCCAGCAACTTCCAGATTTCTTTTGGTAAATCATCCACCCTTGTACTGGTTAAAACAATCTGAGGTTTCCTCACCACGACGAATTGTGTTCTTCTTAATATCTTTAAGAAGTTCCTTCCCACTCATGAGAAGTACAGTGTTGCTTACCTCTGTTGTCACTTCTTTATCCTTAATTGGCAACAACATGTGAGTTCTTCCATTCTTCTCCAGGGTGTATGTGTTATTTCTCCCAACATGAATCACATTCTTGTCATATTGCCACGGTCTACCCAGCAATAGATGACAAACATCCATGGGAATGACATCACATAGTATTTCATCCTTATATCCTCCTATTTTAATCTCAACTAAACATTGTTTAGTGACATTTACCTGATGCCCTTTTTGTAGCCATGAAATTCTGTATGGTCTTGGATGTTCAATAGTCTCCAGCTATAGCTTTTCCACCATCTCTGTAGAAACGAGATTATCTGTGCTACCACTGTCCACAATGACCTTGCATACCCTGTCTTTGGTCTTGCAAGCAGTCCGAAAAAGTCTGTTCCTTTGGACTGGATTTTCTACCTCCTTCTCTGGCGTTAAGAGAACTTTCCTCATCATCAGTGATCTTCCACCTTCAACATCTTCTACCTCAACATTCCATCCCTGTGCTTCGACAATGTGAGTTTCACCTCCTTCTTTCTTCTCATCTGGACATTCATAGGATTTGTGTCCATTCTTTCCACAGGTAAAGCATTTTATTTCACCACCTCTGCCTCTTCCTCTTCCTCTGGTTCGAGGAAAAGTATTTCTGTCTGCATACTGTCCTCTCTGTGAGCTTCCACCTCTCTCAATTTGAGTTTGAGGTTTCTTCCACTCTTCCTTAGGTTTCTGATTTTTGTCTTGGGCAATTGTTATTCCTTTGGTTTGACTTCTACCTCACCCTCTTTGGATTTGCTTTCAGCTCATCTTCTCTTCAGCCTTCAGAGCCATCTAATAAGCATCTTCCACCGTTCGGATGGTCATGATGCTCATCTCATCTTGGATGTCATATCTCAGACCATTCATATATCTGGCAACCTTTTCATCATCACTTTCGCGATGACTTGCCCTAATGTTTAGTTTGTAGAACTCTTTAGTGTACTCTTTCACTGACATCAGCTTCTGTCTCAAATTTTGCATCCTCCGAAACAGAGTGATTCGATAATCCTTGGGTATGAATTTTGCCTTCATATTCGTAACCATTCTATCCCAACTCTTGATTTTCTGCTTGCCTTTGCAACATCTGTCAGCCTGTAGTTCATCCCACCATAATGTTGCATGCCCTTGAAGTCTTGTGACAACATGTTTAACCTTCTTGTCTTCCTCAACATCCTCATAGTCAAAGTATTTATCCAGATCTCTAATCCAATCTAGAAGCTCTTCAACATCTAGGTTTCCTTCATATACTGGAATGTCCATTTTTTCCCTGGCACCTATCCTTACAACAACACTGAATACGTGTTCTTCTGCTGCAACTTCTTCTCCTCCATGTCCAACTTCATTTTCACTTTCAGACTCACTGATATCTCCAGCACCGACTGTGTGCCTCTGTGCTATTTCCATGGAATCAATCCTAGCATGCATTTCATGCATCTCTCTTGCCCCTGATGGATTAAGTAATTGGCTACCCCTTCTTCTTTGCATTTCCCTTTCCTCTGGTGGATCGAGTGTTTTCCTGTCTCTTCTTCTCGGAGGCATGGCTATACAATTCCTTTTTTCCCTTCTACAGAAAGAAAATAAATTTTTCTATGCTCTGATACCACAATTGACGCAGACCCCAGACCCGCAGGTTGAGATCCACACATGATCTTTTCTTTTCGGCCCCTGAGAGCTTGATTGGCTCTTTTATTTCCCTTTTGGGAAATCCACACCCATAACAAACCTTGAGGAAACTCCTCTTTTATTTCAGGATACTGGATTTCATGATTTCGTGAATCCCATGGTCGAGCACCTTATCTCTTCGACCTCCGAAACCCAAAATACTAACACTTGGCCTTTTCTAATGTCAATTTCAGATTTTTGGCTTTCGCGAATTCAGGAGTCGCGATGACGTGCAACTCTGCTCTCAACCCTTGGAGTCCCGAACTTCCGACTTTCGATTTACCGAAATGCAAATGTTTCGGTCCTCCCTTCCTCTTCGCGGTTTCAGGATTTCAACCACCGAAAAGTGCTTCCATTTTGTCCTCTGGATCCTCGAACCTCCAAACCCCGAAATGCCAAAATTTTGTCTTCTGAAATCCTTTCGAACTTTCACGTACCAGAAGTTTGATATGATAAGGATCGAATACTCTGTCACCTCCATCTTCCAGTCTCCAAAGTCCTGGAATACCAAAATGGTACTTCTCCTCACTGCTTTCATGAACCTCAACAGGAAGTCTCCTGTCCTTCCACGTGTCACCTTCTCCTTGTTTCGGGTTTCTGGGTATCGAGAGTTTGAAACTCTCTACCCCAACCTTATGTCACTATGATCCCTGGTTTCCTGAACTCCAAAACACTTATACTGTTTCCCCACTCTTTCCACACACGAATACTTCTATTCACGTTTCGGGAGTTTGATCAGTCAAGGATTTGTCTTACACTTCAGACTTTCGAACCCCAAAATGCTGAAATGATCTGACATCCCAACAAGTCAAGATCAATGGCCCCTTATCCACCTTGTAAATCCTGTAGATCCTACGGTTCTCGCTATTTCGGGAGTTCTCCATGGAGAACCTCGATCGT
This sequence comes from Picea mariana, assembly GCA_032191745.1. Classification (NCBI taxonomy): domain Eukaryota; kingdom Viridiplantae; phylum Streptophyta; class Pinopsida; order Pinales; family Pinaceae; genus Picea; species Picea mariana. Next base: position 61,685 of record JASDQU010588293.1, on the reverse strand, counting down.
CCAAATTCCTTCTTCAAGAACCTCTTCTATGAATCACCTCAGCGATCCTCTTCACTTTGACTTGGCCTCTACACGATGACCAAAACTCCTCTCCTTGTCTTCAACACTTTGAAAGTGCTGAACCTCTTGAGCTTCCTTTCACAAACTCAAGTCTCCTAAAAAACTCTTGCACGCACTCCTTGCGACACTTCTTCAAATATTCCTAAATATTTGAATCTCTTGACTCTGTGCAACTCTGCAACAACAATCCTTCAACCTCTCAACCTTAGTCTATGTGTTCTAAGGTCTCAACCAGCCTGCGCACACCTTGCATGGCTTATGTGCTTGTCTTTCACTTCAGTTGAAATGAGAACAACGGTATCCCTCCTGAGCTTCCAGAGATGAACTCTGAACCCATCAACGCACTCCTTGTGGACGCTTCACTGCACTCCTTGCAGGAACTCTGACTCAAGAAGAGAAACAATTGAAATTCATTTCCTTACTCTCTCAGACTTCGAACACTTAACATGAAATCATACATACATAGCATAAAATCAAATGCACAACAGAAAGAGTAAAACAACCATAAGCATAGCATTCATCATGTATACACAAAAAACATCAGAACCCCATGAGTCTGAATCAAAGCTTCATATATTAATTTCAAAACTTCTATACATGGATTCTTCTACACAGCTCTCTGCTACAACTCTTCTCTATGCTCTATGATATTCTTGATAATATTACAATGATACAAGATGAGGGTGTCTATAATCGGTTTTCCCTCTAGCTCCTAAAACTGTCTAATCTAGAATTTAAATC
>JASDQU010588293.1:28664-57007 GCA_032191745.1 Picea mariana | reverse complement strand
GCTATGTTAAAGGTTACATGCAAATGGAAATGTAAAACATATTAGTGTTAGTCCTAACTATTATATGGTGGTTAGTGTCTATGTGATTTTTCATTTGACTTATTTTGAGGCGCATATGATATTGCAAAGCATATGTTATGGCATGAAAACTTGGCAAGGGTTAACGTGAATGCTTTGGGTGGCGCATTGGGAAAGGAATAATCATCGTAGTTTTCAATGGTTGGAAATTGATTACATGGTTTAAATGATATGGTGATTGTTGGCTGTATTGTACTTCGAAATTAAATAGGATAGGATATGGAAGCGACAGACAGTAAATTCACGTCACTCCATACTACCACCATCAAGTCGTCACCCTAGTATGGTTCTTGTTGCATTTTGAGCTATTGGTTGTTAAGCTCCGCAATTCATGCTTGGGAAGAAAACACTCAACCAACTTGCCCTTTTAATCTTCTGGTTATAGGTATGGTTCTTTTTCAACCCATCCATGAATTACACTTCATGTATGAACGAACAATGACTCAGTAATGCTTGGGTTTGCATTTTCTTGAGAATTGCAACTGTGTAGATGCGTGGTTTCTCTCTCTAGAATGACTGTGTAATTGTTTGGATTGCAAGTAAAAAAATTGGTTTTGGTTGAGTTGTGCATTCAATGGTTGCTCTGTTGGTTAAAATTGTGGTGGGTCTCTGTGGATTTTTAAATGAATATGGGTATTATCACTCTATGTTTTAGTGGTGGAGGGTTTCACTCTGTGTATTCTTTCTAGTTGTTTCCTCATAGTTTTGAGGGTAACTCTGTCGAGTCGTGTTCAAACTACCATTTGGTTGCTGTGTATTTTTCCAGAGTCATGGTCGTGGGATTATTCACATGGTCTTGTCATCAAAGTATCTCAGAAGTTGGTATTAGGGTGGCCATAACGTCGATATATATGCTTTATGGTTGTTGGGTGATATAAGTTATGCCTCGAGTTATGCATCCTAACTGGAACTGTTGTCAAATGATTCGGCTCTTAAGAAATAGACAGAGGTTATACCTATGTGTGTTCCGGGTAACTGTCACTGTCCAGTGGACATTCGGTTCTCCTTTGAAAATGCAATATGCACTATGTGCATCATTTTTCTACCCTACCCATCGTTGTTTCCTTTGTGGCTAACTGTTGTGCCATTGCCTAGACCGAGAGTTATAAGGAACCCTGTGGTTTCTACTATTCTTGTTTCGAAGGGTCTTTGCCTTTGGTTGATATGCCTCTGATGAATTCCAGTTCTCTGTGCTATTGATGACTCTGCACACTCATGATTACCTCTTTGTATTTTTTGTGGCAGAGCTCGATTTAAAAAACAATCCCCAACTATTCTTACTCCTGTCGAGCATATTTTTGGTTGTCAAAGATTGGTTATCAAGTGGAGTGGTTATGGAATGTTTTGTCAAGTCCCTATCTCATCTTCCTATGATGAAATCAGTTGAAAAGTTGTGGTTGGGAATGCGTAATAATATGCAGTCAAAGGGATGCCTCTTTTTCGTTATAATTTGAATCACTGTGTTCTATAGCAGGGTGTTGATTGCAAATTGGAGACTCCTGTGTGTTTCACTAGGCCCGATCAGGGTTATAGAAAATTATGGAAATGGTAACTGTGTGTATTTTGTTATGTTTGCTGTGCATATATTATGAATCATCGTGCATATTATGAATGGTTTCATTGACAGTGATGAACCTCAGGTTTATGTTGACTGTGGTTCCGTTACAAGAACTTATTGGTTGATATGTTAAAGAATGTATGAAATCGGGCATGTTTTAGAAGTCTATTCAATTTGGAAAGGGACCCGTGGATATGTTTTAATTGGTCGATCGTGAATTTATGGACAATGTATGATATTTTTATAGCGATGTATTATGGATAGAGGTGGATCAATGTTGCCGTGTGTTTTATTTCGATTCTTAAAAGGAAAGGAAATAAATTAGAGACCAAGCATTTTCTTAATAGGACTGTTGAAAGCTGTTTCGATTATGAGTATGATTTCATAATGTTCTAATTGAGAATTTTTGAAGAATTTGAATGCTGAACAATGAACAATTTTGATACACAATAACTATTGAATTGGTGTTGGTATTTTTTTGTATTGAGTACAAAGTTATGTTTATTGATTACTTGATTTGTTTTATGAACAATATTCGTTATTTCCTTACCATTCTCTCACTTTTCCGCACATTGCAAGTCCCCTCACCTTCCCAGATTCACTATTCACTCACTGTTCTTAAAATTAAATTATAGTTAAATGAAAACTCTGTATTATAACAGTTGAAGGATGGCACAGGGATGAGTTACAATTGATATGTTTTGTTATTACAATACAATTGATTGTTTGATGATTTGTTGAGCAGTAATCTTGATCTAACCCCCTTGATTTTAACACTTTTTTCTCAATGCAATCCCTCATATATCCCATAACCCTTATTCACCCCCTGCTCATTGACAAGTATTAACTGATTTTATGGATTGGATTGCATGAGTCTGATGTGTTGTTGAGCCAAACTTTGTTTCATATTTAAAGAGATGTCATGTATGGTTTGTTGAAGAATCTAATTTCTAATAATTAATGCATACATGAATGAGCTTCTTCAGCAGAGGTAGCCATGGCCTGGGTAACAAAGGAAGAGAAAATTGGAACATGGGCCCTAGACGGCCAAGGTTTTCTATACATTTTGATGCAGACTCACAAGAGTTGAGCCAGTTATTCCAAGCTTGATTTTTTAACTGGATTGGACAAGGAGTGGTCCAACCTAGGCCAGAAAGGTCTCCTTTCCAAGCCCCGAATGTCCCTAGTATTCTAGTTCCCCCTCATGTCTCATTACAACCTAAAGTCCCTAAAAACGACAGATGGCAAGAGAGTGTCCACCCGACAGTCTCCCAACATCGTGGCTGGCCCAATTTGTCTCTACCTTCTCCTCCTCCACCAGTTAATCAAATTGTCCAAGCTACCCTTGCACACTCACCAGTACGGGCTTCCCACGTAAGCAAGTGGTTAAAAACCGAATCCCACCATTCTCCTGATAAAGGAAAACTGTTGTTTCCCCCTCCTCTCCGTCAAATGACTCTTCCAAATCTGTGTCATCCCGTACACATTTGAGAGATAATTTCTCTCATGTTATTAGTGAGATCAGGCCTAAAGGCTCCACACAAACTAAGGCAAATTTAGAGAAATCAAAGGGAGACAACAACAACTAGGGGAAAATTTTCTCCCAGAGTGGAAAATATGGTTTTTGAGTGTTTTTATTTATTGATTTTTAAGAACAATTGACTTCTGAAGTTTTCAGAGATCACACTATTTTTTGGATATGTTGAATATTATATTTTTGTTTATGGTTTCAAATATCATTGATATTTATTTTAAAATTATGAGAGTGATGATGGGAGCCATAAGGAGGGATGTGTTTGATTGATTAACTAGTTGTGTTTATGCTTGTTAAAGAAACTAAAGGGAATCATAAGGGGTCCCACCTACTAGTTATTATTTATTAAAGAACCTTATTATTATTTTATTAATTTCCCCCCTAAACTAAAAAGTTGGTTGAGTTTTAATTAACTTAACTAAAGAGGTAGTTTAACTACTTCAACTAATTCTGATTTCTTAAAGGCAAAAAGAGAAGGAGGAACAAGAGGAGAATACAAGGAGAAAACATACTAAGGTCTGCTCTTGAGTTTTATTGAGATAATTCAGTTTTCATTCATTATTTAATTCATTGAAAGCCTAATTCTCTTTTATGATAGTAGGGTCCTATTGTAGACAGTAATATTCAAGGTTGAATTACATCATTCGGACACTTTCTTTTCAGAGGTGTTGATATATCTTTGATAGTCCTATGTAGAATTGTATGTTTGTGAATTAAATTTCATGACTGATAAAGGATATTGTGCAGAGTCGAGTGTGCATCAATCTATGGCAAGATGATACAACTTTTAAAGTTCAGTTTTTTACTTTCTGTCAAAAGTCCTTTTGTATGGTTTTCAATGGGACATCTAAGTTTGACTTTGGTCCAAACTTCCTCAGGGAATTTTGTAAAGAGAACGATTCTTTGATAAATTGGAATGAAATAAGCGATTGCTTTATGTCTCATCTGTGTTGATTATTGAATTGGTATTTTTACTTCTGTCTCTACATTCATTTTTGCATATGATATATTCATAAAATTACATAAATATTGAATTTTTCAATAGTCTTTTATTTATAAGAAAATCATCCTAAACCCTTGTAACTAATACTTGTGCATTAGGAAACAATTTTTCATGGCTATAAACATAGGGTGATATTCCCGTATATATTTCTTTAGACAAGTAAGATCTGAAAATGCTTGAGTAATATTATTTCATATGTTTTCCTCAACATTTATTTGGCGACTATACTGGGGAGATGTTCCATATCTCTCTGGTTGATTTTTAAGATTGATTATCATCGAATGTATCTATTTTTTTGATATTGACTCTTTGATTGTTTCATTTCTTAATGATTATACCTATTTCAAGGTAGTCTAATATTGAACGCAGTCTTCAATATCAGACCAACATTGCTTTAAAATTATTTAACACCATTTTAGACACTGCTAATACTCGGGCTGAGCTTAATCGTTCATGGTCAACAGTTGAAAAAGACATAAGTGCCCAAGAACATTGGGAATCTAGGCATAAACAACCTAGGAATGAACCATAACTTTCTTCTTCCATCTTTGATCTTCTTTTCATGTCCTTACAACCTCATGTTTCTACAAGAAGAAGAGGCTTATCACCTGAAATTAATCCTATTGCTGAAATATGAAGAAGGAACATTGTGTTATCAAACCAAAAAAGTTCTCTAAGGAGAACCTTGTCTGATTAATCTAGTTCGTCTTTCTCTCCCTTATCCATTATCCACAAGATGGCATCTAGTGGTGGCTCTCAGGGCATTGGAGGTGCTTCTTCATCTCAATCTTCAACTTCGTTAGGGATTGGTAGCTTATATAGTCACCAAGTCCCTGTCTAATCTACCATAAACCCCGCCAAAGTCATTAAAAAGAATGGGATTTTTCAATTTGAAGAAGATGCTACAACCACACCGTGGCATGTTTCCTCTCCTCTTAACATGACACCTGCTACTCATCCACTTCCTAAATTCAAAGAGCATCTTCCTAGGTTTTCAGGGAATAACAATGTCATTACAAATGAACACTTGGTGGAATTTTCTAATGCCTTTCAAAACATAGGAGACAATGACAACAATACTTTCATGCACTTATTTGTGAATTCCATTAAAGGGAAGGCTGCTACCGATTTCTTTGACCTTCCTCCTAAGATTCTGCGTACTTGAGAGGAATTAATCTAATGGTTCAAATCTACCTATGGGAAACCCAAAAGCCTAGCCGAGCAGTTATGGGAGTACAATAACATCGCTTATAAGGATGATGAGACCATCAATTCCTTCAACTTGTGTTTCACCAAATTATACAACCAAATCCCTGAACTCATTCACCCTCAGAACCAAGATGCTTTCATGCATTATTATAATTCATTATCTTCCCCCTACCATCATAGGCTTGAGGAAAAACCCATTGATAACCTTGGTTCCACTCTACATACTTTTTTAGAGTATGAAGAACAACTTGAAAGAATAGGTCCTCCCCAGTGAGATTCAGTTAAACAAATAAACATGTCCTCTCTCCTACAACTTGTACAAGACATGAATAATCAAATGATAGTGTATGAGTGGACCAAAAATGTACCTTCACTTACCCTTGGGGATTCATCTTCTTCTACACCACCCTTTAGGAATCCTAATGATAAAAAATTTCATCCTAAAGTGATTATGCCTCGCAGTTGGTGTAAATTTTGTGAGGAACATCACAAGGAAAGTACTTGTGAGGTAAAGAAGAGTGCCAGAGATAAAATCTTTGGTAATAGACCTGAAACTATTATTCGTGTCCTAAACTTTGTAGAGCCAGAGTATGTCATGATCATAAATACTAGGAATAAATCCTATGCTAAAAAAGGTAAATCCAATCCTCCTCACACTTATTTCAGCTCAAGCGCATCTTCACCATTTGCTACTGTTCAAGTTCCCAAGGCTCTTGACAGTCAAGGAGCTCTCTCCCTTATTCCCTTTTCCAAATACAAAATTCTCAATCAATTGGCTAATCTCAAGACCGATCCTACCCTTATGGACATGGTTTTCATCCCTGAGCAACAAAATCATTTGAACAATTTCATGGAAGGAAATACTTCCACCATAGCCAATCTCTCTGAAGAGGTTAATGAAGAGGATTCAACTGTAAATAAGTTAGGTGTACATAACTTTAGCACCCTATAAAAAATCCCCCGTTTTATATTTCTGTAAATATTATGGACAATATTTCCCATTGTTGTCTCATTGATGGAAGTTCAGGCCCAAGTGTAATGTAGAAGATTATTATGGAAGAGCTAGGCTTATCCTGTACAAATGAAAATTCTAGAAGCACGCTCTATTATAATAGTGTTCAACAATCAACCATAGGTGAGATTAAGGACGTGAACTTGGTTTTGTGTGAACATCTTGAACTAAGGACAACCCTTAGTATTCAAATAATTGATATGTCAGTGAGTAATTACTCAATCATGTTAGGAAGATATTGGAAAGCTTTGACAGGTGGATACCTCTCACTCAATGTGACACACTTATTCATTCCTCAGAATTGTAAAACCATCATAGTCCTAAGGGAGGGGAGAATTTCACCTTACATAGAAAGCATTCCACAACCTAATGTGAATTATATCGAGGAGGACCTAGGAGTGTATTCCATCTTTATAGATGAGGACAACACTACCTTGGAACAAGTTGACTTAGATGATGGGATGTGTCATATGCACTTTTATGGTTCATGCTCCAATGAAGGAAACATATCTGGTATTATCTTGTACTCTCCTGCGGGTAAGATTTATAAATTTTCCTATAGGCTAGAGTTTGCTTGCACAAACAATGTCACTGAATTTGAAGCATTACTGTTAGGCATTGAAAATTCCTATAATCTGGGTTGTGGTCTTACAATTTTTGGGGATTCCAAACTTGTTTTAAACCTCATACAAAAGATATACTCTCCTAGAAACAAGTTAATGAAACGCTACACCCAAACTGTTTGAGAACTTATCTCAAACTTACTATATTTCAACATCACTCATGTTAAAAGGGAATTGAACTTAATGGCTGACCAATTAGCTATTTTTGCAGCCTATCCTACTCAGAAAATTCTTCCACAAAGACCTGATTGTACTTTTCAGTCTCTGTATCGTCCACACATCTCTGACAATATAGCATCATGGCAGGTCTTCCCTAGTGATGAGAGAATATGTGATTTCATTCAAAATGAACCTTACAAGCCTAAGGAAATCATATCGATGGAATATAACAAAATTCCTAAAGGCTTGACTCCTCTAGAAAGTTCATTTTCATTGAGTGATGTAGGAAACAAAGAGAAACGTAAAGACGAGGAGTTGAAAAGGAAAGTGGGTGAAACCATTTCCTTGAACATTGGAACACATGAATCTCCAAAGAATGTTAAAATAGGTGCTTAATGTTTTGATGAAGAAAAATTGAAGTTCGCTAGACTGCTTGGTTAATTTCAAGATGTTTTTTCTTGGTCTTATGAGGATCTTCGTGGTTTTGATCCTTCTCTTATACAACATGTCATTCCTATCAAGGAGGGCATAAAACCAGTTAGGAAAAAACAAAGACCCATTAACCCTGCACTGGAAGCAACTATTCGATAGGAGTTGGAAAAACTCTTGAAGGATGGGATCATTTTTCCGGTCAAGTATTTTGAATGGGTTTCCAGTTTGGTTCCCGTTTGGAAAAAAAATGGTCAGATCAGATTATGCATAGATTTTCGTACATTGAATTGGGCTAGTATAAAATATCACTTTCCTCTCCCTAATATGGAAATGATTTTGCAACAAGTTGTAGGGTCACAGATGATGTCCTTACTTGACGGTTTTTCTGGTTACAATCAAATAAAGGTAAAAAGGGAAGATAAATATAAAACCACCTTTATTACTCGTTGGGGCACATTTTCTTATGAACATATGCCTTTTGACTTATTTAATGCAGGTGCCACTTTTCAAATAGCTATGCAAATAGATTTTGATGATTTGATCGACAAGATTATTCAGATCTATCTTGATGACTTAACTGTGTATTCTAAAAACCTATTGAATCATTTTGGTCATCTTAAAAAAGTTCTCACGCGATGCAATAAATTTGGCATTTCTCTAAATCCGTCTAAGTCTATTTTTGATGTTACCAAGGGCAAGCTCCTTGGACACATTGTCTACGATTCGGGAATAAGCATTGATCCTGAAAGGATTGCTGCTATCCTTAATTTGCCTGCTCCCACTTCCAAGAAGGAGGTTCAAGATTTTATGGGTGTTATTAACTTCGTCTGTAGGTTTGTTCCCAATTTTTCTGTGATGGTCAAGCCAATTCATAATCTTCTTAAGAAAGATCGTTCTTTTTCTTGGACAGATGATGTCAAAAATGATTTTTTAGGGATCAAGGAAGCAATTAGTTCTGCACTAGTTTTGGCAAAGCTATGTTTTGAGAAATAATTCACGATATATACTAATGCCACAGAGGAAGCAGTTTCTTCTATCCTCATGCAATGTGATGACCAAGGAAATGGAAAACCAGTGGCTTACATGAGACAAAGCTTGTCTGATGACGAGTTTAAATATTCTTTTATTGAAAACATGCTTTTGCTCTTATTAAAGCTATTGAAAATTTTCGCTGCTTCATCTTAGGTAAGCACACGTTGGTAAAAGTTCCTTTACCCGATGTCAAGTTTTTTCTCTCACAGACTTATCTTTTAGGGAAGCTTGCACATTGGCTTGCCAAGATCCAGGAGCATGATTTAACTATCATGACTTCTAACACCATCAAGGGACGTGACTTATCCCTTCATTGAGCTCAACATGCTGAAACTAGTGAAGAAATTGATGACCATGATAGCTCTCTATCATCACTGTTCTACATTGAAAATCAAATCCTTCCTATTTCTGAACATCCTTAGTACAAAAATTTGGTTTACTATTTGAAAAATAAAAGATGTCCAGATAACTTAGACACTCACCAAAGAAGAAGGCTCCATCTCGAATCTGCTAGATATGTCATTATAGGATACTTCTTGTTTAGAAGATCTGTCGATGGTATGTTGCTTCGTTGTGTAAACAATGAGGAAGCACATAAATTGTTGCGAGAAACTGATGGTTCTTCAAATTCTGTTATTCATGTAGGAGGTCATTTTTCTGCTAAAACCATTGCTTTCAAGATTATCAGAAAAGGATATTATTGGCCTTCAATTTTTCATGATTCATATGTTTTTTTCTAGATGTTGTCACAAGTGCCATAAATTTTCTTGGAAGGAACACCTTTCAGCCATGCCTTTACAACCCGTCCTCCCAAAATTTCCTTTTTCAAAGTGGGGTTTGGACATTATTGGTCCTATTAATCCTTTGTCTTCCGCAGGACAAGTATTTATCTTAACAACTACAGACTATTTTACTAAATGGACTGAATTTGTCCCGCTTAAACATTCACAGGATGAGCAGGTGATTTCATTCCTTGAAAATAATATTTTTTCCATATTTGGTCTTCTTTTGGAAATTATTACAGACAATGGTCTTGCTTTTTTTTCTACTAAGTTGACCCAAATTTTGGCTAAGTTGGGGGTTAAACATTTTACTTCATTAGATTATTATTCCCAAGGTGATGGGAAGGACGAGTCTACCAATAAGAATCTGGTGAGAGTTATCAAAAGGCTCATTAAGGATAAGACTTGTCAATGGCACACTCTCCTCACTTACGCTCTTTGGGAAGATCTAACCACCACCAAGGTGAGCACTAGTTGCGCTCCTTTTCATCTTGCTTATGGTCAAGAATCCATTATTCCTACTGAGCTGGAACTTTCCTCCTTAAGGTTAATGCTACAGGTCAAAGAATTGAATTCTTTTGATGTATCCCAAAGAATTAATGCACTTTTGGATTTAGAGGAGCAAAGGATGATTTCCTTGGATAATATAAAGAGAAGACAACAGACTGTTAAAAAACATTTCAACAAGAGTGTCAAAGATGTCAAATTTAAAGTCAATGAGAAGGTATTGTTACGAGATTCATCTCATGTTGATAGAGGAAGGCATTCAAAGTTTCAAAAATTATGTCTAGGTCCTTTCAAGATCACTTTTGTCCTGGGTGCAAACTCTTATATTCTAAAGGACTTACAAGAATGATTGTTTTCCTACAACACTAACGGTTCCCACTTAAAACATTATGTGGAACCAACTTGAAAAGTTTAACGCTATTTAGAATGTCTATGTATTATAGTAGTTTTAATTTCTTCTTTTACAAAATTTTTCATTTCTACCTTCATTTTAGTAGTTTTCATTTCTGTCATTTAATTTCTGCTCACTCAAATTTTGCTGTTTCATTTTTGTTACGACATTTCTTGCTTTTGATTTCATTTTTTGTCAAGAATAAAATGTTGGATCAGTTCTTCCATAATGACACTCCTACAAAGTATTGTTAATCAATAACAATCAAGCTTACACAACTATCATGATGTTCCCCTTGAAGGCATAATTGAAATTGTTATCTGCTTCCACTGTTGTTTTATGAGATAGTTGGTTTTATCCCTCTTCTGCTTTCCTTTTCTTCATCCATTTCGAAATTCAAAAGAGAAAATTCATAAAAATTTTCTCCTTGAAGTTAAGAACAATTCTTAGCTAAATGATTATGCTTACAGGGATAAACCCCCTCATACTTAACATTTTCCATGAGTTATTCTCAAACTCTGAATCATTATTTCCTTAAATTTGCTCACTTCCCCATGTTGCATAATCATTCCGGTTATATCTTCTTGATCTTTTGTTCTTATTATGAGAAAGCAGTTATTCTGAGTTCTTAATCTGTTGGATTTCCATGTGGAGTCACCAGTTTGTTGACGATTAAAATCGCAACGAGGAATTTCACCCGCAAAGTATTGCTAAAGACCTATTATTTAAACTATGCTAATAATATAATACTAGTAGGTGGGATCCCCTTGTATTTTGGAGGCTCAAAGATAGTCATATCACACCTTTTTTGTTGTTGTTTCGATGATGCTTACAAGGTCCTATATGGTTGATAATGCAGTCTTGGTTTCATTTTGACATAGTGACAGGTGGATGATGCATTTTATGGGATGTTCTGCTATTTAAAGCTTTATTTTTATGTTATGATTGGCATATATTTACAGTTGCTATGTTTAATCATGTCACCATGATTTATCACTTGGCTACACATACACAAGAAATAGGTTAGTGATAACATAACCAAAACAATGAGAAGAAAATTATGAGAACAATCTTAAAAGAATGGGCCTATGCTTAAGCTATGTTAAAGGTTATGTGCAAATGGAAATGTAAAACATGTTAGTGTTAGTCCTAACTATTATATGGTGGTTAGTGCAATTTTTCATTTGAGTTATTTTGAGGCACATATGATATTGCAAGGCATATGGTATGGCATGAAAACTTGGAAAGGGTTAACGTGAATGTTTTGGCTAGTGCATTGGGAAAGGAATAATCATCGCAGTTTTCAATGGTTGGGAATTGATTACATGGTTTAAATGATATGGTGATTGTTGGTTGTCTTGTACTTCAAAATTGAATAGGATAGGATATGGAAGCGACGTGCAGTAAATGAACATCACTCCATACTTCCCCCATCAGGTCATCACCCTAGTATGGTTCTTTTTGCATTTTGATCTATTGGTGGTTAAGCTCCGCAATTCAGGCTTGGGAAGAAAATTCTCGACCAGCTTGCCCTTTTAAGCCCCTGATTACAGGTATGGTTCTTTTTCACCCCATCCATGAATTATGCTCTATGTATGAATGAATAATGGCTTAGTAATGCTTGGGTTTGTGTTTTCCTAAGAATTGCAACTGTGTAGATACGTGGTTTTTCTCTCTGGAATGACTTTGTAATTGTTCATATTGCAAGTAAAAAAATTGGTTTTGGTTGAGTTGTGCATTCGCTGGTTGCTCTGTTGGTTAAAATCGTGGTGGGTATATGTGGATTTTTAAATGAATATGGGTGTTATCACTCTGTGTTTTATTGGTGGAGGGTTTCGATCTATGTATTCTTTTTGGTTGTTTCCTCACAGTTATGAGGGTAACCCTATCTAGTCATGTTCGAATCGCCATTTGGTTGTTGTGTATTTTTCCAGAGTCATGTTCGTGGGATTATTCACATGGTCTTGGCATCAAATTATCTTGAAATTTGGTCTTAGAGTGGCCATAATGTCGATATATATTCTTTATGGTTGTTGGGTGATATAAGTTATGCCTCGAGTTATGCATCCTCACTGGCATTGTTGACAAATGATTCGACTCTTAAGAAATAGACATAAGTTATACCTATGTGTGTTCTGGGTAACTGTCACTATCGAATGGACATTCACTTCTCCTATGAAAATGCAAGACGCACTATGTGCATCATTTTTCTACCCTACCCGTCATTGTTTTCTCTGTGGATAAATGTTGTGCCATTTCCCAGACCAAGAGTTATAAGGAACCCTGTGGTTTCTACTATGCTTGTATCGAAGGGTCTTTGCCTTTGGTTGATATTCCTATGAGGACCTCCAGTTCTCCGTTCTATTGATAATTGAGTGCACTCTTGATTACCTCTTTGTATTTGTTGTGACAGAGCTTGATTTTAAAATAATCCCCAACTATTCTTACTCTCGCCAGGCATGCTTTTGGTTGTCAAAGATTGGTTATCAAGTGGAGTGGTTATGGGATGTTTTGTCAAGTCCCTATCTCATCTTCCTATGATGAAATTGGTTGAAAAGTTGTGATCGGGAATGAGTAATAATATGTAGTCAAAGGGATGCCTCTTTTTCGTTATACTTTGAATCATTGTGTTCTACAACATGGTGTTGATTGCGAATTGGAGACTCCTGTGTGTTTCACTAGGCGCGATCAGGGTTATAGAAAATTATGGAATTGGTAACTGTGTGTATTTCATTATGTTCAATGTGCATCTATTATGAATCATCGTGCATATTATGAATGGATGCATTGACAATGATGAAGCTTGGGTTTATGTTGACTATGGTTCCGTTACAAGAACTTATTGGTTGATATGTTGAAGAATGCATGAAATCGGACATGTTTTATAAGTCCGTTCAATTTGGAAAGGAACTTGTGCATATGTTTTAATTGGTCGATTGTGAATTTATGGACAGTGTATGATATTTTTATAGCGATGTATTATGGATAGAGGTGGAAAAATGTTGTTGTGTGTTTTATTTCGATTCTTAAAAGGAAAGGAAATAAATTAGAGACCAAGAATTTTCTTAACATGACCGTTGAAAGCTGTTTTGATTATGAGTATGATTGTAGACTATTCTAATTGAAAAGTTTTGAAGAATTTGAATGTTGAACACTAAACATTTTTGATACACAGTAATTATTGAATTGGTGTTGGTATTTTTTGTGTTGAGTACAAAGTTATGTTTATTGATTACTCGATTTGTTTTATGAACAATATTCGTTATTTCCCTGCCATTCTCTCTCTTTTATACACATCACAAGTTCCCTCACCTTCCCAAATTCACTATTCACTCCTTGTTCTTAAAATTAAATTATAGTTAAATAAAAACTCTATATTATAGAAGTTGAAGGATGGCACGTGGATGGGTTACAGTTGATATATTTTGTTATTACAATACAATTGATTGTTTGATGATTTGTTGAGAAGTAATCATGATCTACCCCCCTTCATTTTACGACTTTTCATTCAATACAATCGCTCATATATCCCAGAACCCTTATTCACCCCCTACTAATTGACATGTATTAAACAATTTTATGGATTGAATTGCATGAGTCTGATGTGTTGCTGAGCCAAAATTTGTTTCATATTTGAAGAGATGTCATGTATGGTTTGTTAAAGAAACTAGTTGCTAATAATTAATGGATATAGGAATGAGCTTCTTCAGAAGAGGTAGCCATGAACAAGGTAACAGGGGAAGAGGAAATTGGAACATGGGCCCTAGAAGGCCAAGGTTTCCTATGCATTTTAATGCAGACTCATAAGAGTTGAGCCATCAATTCTAAGATGGATTTTTTAACTGGATTGGACAAGGAGTGGTCCAACCTAGGCCAGCAAAGCCTCCTTTCCAAGCCCCACATGTCCTTGGTATTCCAGTTCCCCCTCATGTCTCATTACAACCCAAATTCCCTGAAAAGGACGGATGGAAAAATATTTTCCACACGATAGTGTCCCAACATCGTGGCTGGTCCAATTTGTCTCTCCCCGCTCCTCCTCCACCGGTTAATCAAATTGTGCAAGATTCCCCTGTACACTCACCAGTATAGTATTCCCATGCAAGTAAGAGGTTACAAATCAAATCCTACCATTCTCCTGATAAAGGAAAACTGTTGTTTCCCCCTCCTCTCCTTCAAATGACTCTTCCAAATCCGTTTCATTCCGCATGCTTTTGAGATATGATTTCTCTCATGTTATCAGTGAGATCAGGCCTAAAGGCTCAACGCAGCCTAAGGAAAATTCAAATAAATCAAAGGGAGACAACAACAATAAGGGGAAAATTGCCTCCCAGAGTGGCAAATATAGTTTTTGAGTGTTTTTATTTATTGATTGTTGAGAGTAGTGGACTTTTGAAGTTTTCAGACACCACAATAGCTTTTGGATATGTTGGATATTATATTTTTGGATATGGTTTCAAATATCATTGATATTAATTTTCAAATTATGAGAGTGATGATGGAATCCACAATGAGGGATGTGTTTGATTGATTGACTAGTTGTGTTTATGCTTGTTAAAGAAACTAAAGGGAGTTAAAAGGGGTCCCACCTACTAGTTATTATTTATTAAAGACCCTTGTTATTATTTTATTAATTTCCCCCCTAAACTAAAAGGTTGGTTGAGTTTTAGTTAACTTAACTAAAGAGGTAGTTTAACTACTTCAACTAATTCTGATTGCTTAAAGGCAAAAAAATAAGGAGGAACAAGAGGAGAATAGAAGGAAAAAGCATACTAAGGTCTACTCTTGAGTTTTATTGAGATAATTAAGTTTTCATTCATTCTTTAATTCATTGAAAGCCTAATTCTCTTTTATGATAGAAGGGTCCTATTGTAGACAACAAGATTCAAGGCTGAATTACATCATTCGAACACTTTCTTTTCAGAGGTGTTGATCTATCTTTGATAGTCTGTGTAGAATTGTTTGTTTGTGAATTAAATTTGATGACTGATAAAGGATATTGTGCAGAGTCAAGTGGGTGACAATATGTGGCAAGATGATCCAATTTTTAAAGTTCATTTTTTTACTTTCTGTTAGAAGTCCTTTTGTATGGTTTTCATCGAGGACATCTAAGTTTGACTTTGGTCAAACTTCCTCAGGGAATTTTGTAAAGAGAATGATTCTTCGATGAATTGGAATGAATGATTTTGTCTCATCTGTGTTGATTATTGACTTTGTATTTTTACTTCTATCTCTACATTTATTTTTGCATATGATATATTCAGAAAATTCCATAAATATTGAATTTTTCAACAATATTTTATTTATAAGAAAATAAACCTAAGCCCTTGTAACCAATACTTGTGGATTAGGAAACACTTTTTGATGGCTATAAACATAGGGTGATATTCTTGTCTATCTTTCTTTAGTCAAGTAATATCTGAAAATGCTTGAGTAAGATTATTTCATATCTTTTCCTCAACAATGCATTCATTCAAACAACTGTCACTTAGAGTTTCAAAGTCTACAAATACACCATAATATAAAATATCCCTGAACATACATTCAAACAACTGCATAAAAGCAGTGGGCCAAGCTATCTAACAGCTGTAATAAAAATCATCTATGTCATTTTTAAAATATTTCAAAAGCCACCATGTGAAGCTTCCTTCCTTCTCTTTCAGATGGACAAATCCATCTATTTTATATCCATATAGAAGGGGTATGTTACTTGTGACCTTTATAACAATTACATTTGTGTCTCCTGATCCACTCAATTTCATTCCATGTATAATAGATAATGAGTGAATCCGTCCGATGCCCACAATAGGATCATCATACTGATCCAACGACTTTACTTTGTCATCTTCTTGGATTTTATGATCAATACATTTCTGCAAAAACAAAAATAAATACATATTATCTTGAGATATGAAAAATGTTAAAATAAGAATTATATTCTAATATTTAGCATATAATTATTGCACTCACTTCGAGTTCACTAGTACCACTATGAATATACTACACATTATTATCGAGTTCAACATCAATATGATCGCTATCAATATTGAGATCACTTAGTTCATCTTTCATAGCTCTTTTGATAAGGACTTGTCCTTTTCATTGTGCTTATTTTATAGAGTTTCCCTGCATGTGGTTTCATCATGCAAAACAAATATACAACATTCAAAAGTATGAAGAATGTCTTATTGAGCATTCAAAAGTATGAAGACTGCAAGAAATAAGTTTTTGTCAAAAATAACATTTTAAGCATGAAAATTTATGACAAAACATTGGGACAAATTAACTATCACAACAAAAATTTGATTACCTCGGTGATTTCTTGATGATCACTATGACCAATATTGACATGCTCTTGTGCATTCTTTAGAGCTCAGTTGACATAAATTCCTTTTCCTTTTGGTGAAACTTCATGTTTCGTATGATTTCTCTGCATGTGGTTTAACCATCATGCAAAAAAATATACAACATTTAAAATTAGCAGCAAACTATCTCCAAGGGAACTGTTCTCTTTTTCAAACAATGAAACAACATAATCACAACAAGCATTGGTACAGATGTAAAAAAAGAAGTGCATAACATGAAACATTGTGATGAGCCTTTGAATATCTTTTATGATATGATAGTTATGATATTAAAATCATTTAAAGAACTATTTTACAAGAAATGATCTCATTGTCCAATGCAATTAACCTTACAATTCATAACTTTGGATATTTGTAGTCGAGCTGCCTTAGCAAAAAGTAGCACTATATGTCAATAGTAAAAAAAGTTAAGCATCAAGAAACTCTCCATTATCTATAGTTGTGTCACCTTAGAAAAAAGGAGCACTATATTCAATATCAGATAAAGGTTAAGCATCAAGCATAAAGGGATACCACCTATATAGGAGTGGACATTTACATATTATAATAATTACCTACATAAATTATCTCAATAAAAACACACTTCTTTATTTTGTATTTCTCTTGTATTTATATATTTCCATCTACAATACCAAATCAACGAAGGAATCTTGATAATATACTGAGGTTTGTGGAACCTAAGGTTGTGAAATGGTACATTGTCACAAAAGGAGAGAATGAGGAAGAAAAGAGGTTGAATGCAACCTATATAATCAATGTGGGAAGTAAGCTTGGATGCTCAATTTTCCTTCTACCTAAAGACATTGTTGAGTTCAATCCTAAAATGATACTTATATTGATTGCAAACATTATTCTTTGGAGTCTTACAAAACAAACCAGTGAAGATGCATCGATTTCAGACAGTGAAAATGGAAGTGTAACTAGCAATTTCTTAAACCTTGTTATTGATAAAAATACTTCAGAGGCTTATTTAATGATGCAGGAGCAACCTCCTTACATAATTTCATGTACATATGATAGGACTAGGGGGTCTTGTGGTTCCAAGGGATTTGGTTCCCTAAGTCTTGTTTTATGTGTATTTCCTATCATTTGAGTGATTTTAAGTGAGAAACATAGGGTAGGGTTTAATTCATAATTGTGAGGATTTATTTGTAAATGTTATCGAATGTGTGAGAACATGAGATAATGAGGGGTTGAGATATCTTAGGGTTGTAAATATCTCATGAGGATCTTAGGGATTAAGAGATCCTAGATTTAGGATTTGGATGAATGGATAGTGGATCTAAGAGGATCCTTAGGAATCTATTGAGGATTTGTTGGATTTGAACCAGAAACAATTAAAAATATTTTGTATATTATTGTAAGCCTTAGAGGCATTTGAAGTTGGCCAAAATAGTGAGAAATCAGGCTAAATGGTTGGCCACTTAGAGAGGAAATTGGGCAGAGATAGGTTGGCCAACTACAGGGAGTATCAGGCCAGAGAAGGATAAAGAGAGCCTTATGTAAAAATTATGTGCATATTAATAGAATCCACTCTATTTCGAGTGTTACTAGACTAAGTTTATGATGCCTCTTTTCATTAGGAAATGATAAATCCTTGTATATTGTGTAAAATTTTGTTTGCAGGATCGAAAAGCTCAGGAGAGATAAACCTGTAATAGTGCGCATAAGAATATGTCACCGATCAGACTTTAGGAATCGTGACCAAGCTCAGGAGGGATTCACTCTTTAAATTTGCATTGACAGGGATTGAAATCCCCAAAGGATCAATGGAAGGTTCCTTTAAAACCATCAAGAGAACCCTGCTAGAGAAGAGGGATCTATAGTCGTCGATCGTTGATCAATGGAACGGATTGACAATTGTTGTTCTCGTCGAATTTTAAAAAAGGTCCAAGGAAGAAACTAAGGAGTCAAAGAATGATCCCTGACCATCCATATATTGGTTAGAAGCAACACAGACCGTCAGATTGAGAGTAAGCAGTTGAACGGGATTTTAGTTTTATATTCGTTCATATTTTGTACTAGAATGACGTAGGTCGTCCGATCGAAAGTGAGGCTAGGAAACGATCATTTAAATTGTGACCGTCTGATAAACCTATAGTGAATAGCTGCTATTGGATTAAGAGTTATTTTGTAAACAATCGGAGGTAGAAACCGGGGGTAAGAACATCATGGGAAAGGTTTGTTTAGAGGTGGTAGCATATTGTGCACGCAACAATAAGAAGGATCCATGTCAACTGGGAAGTTACCCCAAGATGACGTCACATGCATTGTGAAGGATTTTTAAAACCTATGCAAGTTCAGGTGTGTAGACCATTCATCACAACGACTGATAAAGTCATAACCGTCGATCTGTTTGGTGGAGTTATAAAAAGTTTAGGCACCTTTTTGATTAGCGCAAGGGCATAGTCTTTGATCACATGAAGTTAGAAACCAAGGGGAAAAGGGATAGGACAACTAATAATCTATTTAAACCATAAGTACATTAGAGAATCCTATTTAAATGCTTAATTAGGAGATGAGTCGATCCATGGACAACACCTTATATGGTTTAGAACAACCAAAGAAATAAAGGTTGTACATTGTGGGTAATTTTGCATCTTTTCTTGAAGAAGGTGCATCATATACCACTTGATAATGGAAGTGAATATATATTACAATGGCATGCTATGTGGAATTATTGGTTTCAGATCCTTGGCTTTAGAGCCAATTCACCCATGCAGAGCTTCAAACTTTAAAATAACAATATATGCATCCATGAAGAAGGAGAAGGGTGAATTAATTGTTGGGGATTTGAGCTTTGGAATGACTAAACTGAAATACTTTTGAGGAGTTATTCATCGAGGAGGAGGTAGGAGTTGTTGTGGGGGAATACCATTCGAATGCAAAAGAGATTGTGGATTTTGAAGGTTTTCAATGGATTTATCTTAATTTGAAGGCATAGGTAGATAAAAAATTAAGTGTTTCCAAGAAACAATCTTCATTTCTAAAGACTGCCACAACCACCTTGCTTCACACAATTGGCGAATCTGAGAAGGTGGCATTTTTTGCTCGTATCAATAACTACCTTAGAGATGATATAGTGGTGAAAAGATAACTTCCAATTGATCCTATGACAAATGATCTCTTTGATATAATGAAATATGGAATTCTTATATGAAAATTGATGAATGTTGTTGTTCCTATATCCATCGATGATCGATCAATAAATACAAAATCGAATCTTAATCCATGAGAAATAAATGAAAACCATACACTTTGTCTCAATTCTTCAAAGTCCATTGGATGCACAGTAGTAAATATTGGAACATGAGACTTAGTTGAAGGGTGGCCTCATCTTGTCCTTGTAAAGTTCAGAAACAAAATCAAGTTGCAGTCTTGGACAAAAAGAAATCAACCCACATCTGTTATGTTTTATTGAGTAGATCTTCAACACAAAATGGGACTTTTTTTTGTATTTCCACACACAAATATTCACTTTCAAGGACATATTTTTGTGTTCTTTCAGGGACAGAGTTTTTTGTTCTTTCAAGGACAATTTTTTGTGTTCTTTCAAGGACAAATCATGCATTGTTACTACTCATCAATACTTGCAAGTATCAAACATACTTGATATTTTAAAGGTAGAACACAAAGCTAATTCTAGAAACACAGAGAGTTGATTCTAGAAACAGAGGATGGTTCTACATAGCTCAAGGTCGAGAGAAAGTAGAAGAAGAAGAAGGCATGTCCATAGGAAACAAAACTTTCCTATAGATTTAAGTGAGTGCACTAATTCTCAGCAAGAGAGTGTGAGCAAGAGCACTTAAGAGTTCATTGTAAATGCAGTAGACTGAGTGGAAACAAACAAAAATCTACAACTTCTAATTCAATTTACAAGCACACAAACTAGTCAAACAAGAAAACATGAGATACAATAGATTTATTTGCAAGAATAAATGGAATACACATGTTCAAAAAATAATAAATGAGATCAATAGAGCCTCTTACCTCACTTGAATCGGTGGAATTATGTTGATTCCATGCAAAAACTATAGGATTAACAGAGGAAACAAACTGTGAAACTGTCTCGCTGAGATCATTTATGCAACTCATTACATGTTGGTACCCAACACTCAAGTTGACATCATTTGCAGTGACTATTTCTGGGCTACTTTCACCTCCAACTGAAGGCTGCGAAATCTTTGTTCACGCTCTAGATTTGCACTTGATCTTACTGTCATATTTAGAAGACTCTAATGCTGCCATATATTGTACAATATCTCTGCCCCTGGTTCTCTATTACTATTTTACACATAAAAGACAATATCAAGTTTCAACATAGTCAGTTCAATAAACAAATCAAAATAAATAACAATTTAAATTCAAACAAAAAGAAACACTTATTGTCAATTTGTCTCTTTTGGCCTGCAACCCACCTCGACCAAATGTATATGGAGCCCTCACATTATCTCTTGCTTTCGTGCCTATGTTCCTCTTTTTCAAATATTCTTCGGAACCCATAGTTTCCTTCAATGCTTCCCATTCTTTTGGAGATAGAGTGGAGTTTGTCCTATCTTTTCCTTCAATGATTAATTTTCTACAATTGTATCTATAGTTGTTCATCAAAAGCCTCATCTTAGACTTGTAATATTTTCTAGAGATTTTTCCACCAATAGTCTGAAAATAATTTTCCATTTTTTGTATAACATTTTCCACACTTTGTGGATCTTGATTTGCAAACTTTTATTTGGTAATATCCAAATGGGCCCTACATCTTGTTCCCAAATCAGAGGCCCACCTTGTTGCATTTGTCCCTATGGGCTCACCATATTTTGACACATCAACCAATAATGGATTCTTACCTTCCATTTTCCTTTCTTTTTCATTCCTCTCTATAAATCTATACAAACCTTGACTCAATCTTTGTATTTTAACAAAAGTGGACAGATCTTCTGAACCACTAGAAATATTTCTAGCTGATCTAGTTCCATCCGTAGATGTAATAGGTGCATTTTGAAGCACAATAGATGTAAGTGCATTATCTTCACAACTTTCATCAATCGAAACTACATGCTTCTTGGCCACATCATATTTGGCAGTAGGTAGCTCAATACCAGTCTCTATAGATGTTGATTCTAACATCTCCTTTAATTTTGAATAAATGATCTCCAAACTTGATTTTCCTTTTATGTCATGATTATTGATAATCTCTTTTAGACTTTGTGTGAAGAGATCATCCTTACGTTGTACATCACCATGTGCAATATATGCCTACACATCAACACATGCATTATCAATTTGCACATCATCAATGCCACTATTCTTTTAAGCAATTACATTTTTTGCATCATTAATGTGTTTTCTTCTACGTGGAGTTGGCGTAAACACACATTTATTTCCCTTTGATTTTTTCTACACTTTATCTTTTCTATTTTTTTCTTTCCTATAGAAAAAATCATATTATGTCTTATATACATAAAGTTCTTGCCTATATAAAATTAAACACTATTAAACAAATAATATACTACTTAAGTGGAGTAACAACTTTCCTTTTTGTCAAACCAAGAGAAGATAAATATTCATCATTCTTGGATACATTTTCTCTATGAGAGCACTCATATTCTGTCAAGATTTCTGCATTATCATTGAAGTCATCTAGTTTACGCTTCTTAGGCTTTTTCTTCATATCCTAAAGTCCAAATAAACAATAATGTATAAATCAACCACTTGAATCAGTAGAACAACAATGGAATATGAGTTTGAAACTCATATTTTATTAATTGCATATGCTGAAAAATTAAGTGCACAAGAGAAAGAAAAAAAACCACTTAAAATTAGCCCCTGAAGTGTTGCTTATATAACTTGAAATCAATAGTAAATAAGTGAAATACAAACTCATATTTTTTACTCAAATCAACAGTGGATAAACAATAAAAATACTTAGAATTTAATTGAGTGATTGCTCCAAAATCCAAACATATAGTAAGATTATCAAATGGTTTTATTATTAACCCTTAACAATAAGTGGAATGCCCTTCAAAACATCAATGAACAACTCAGGTTTTGTATACAATGTACTAGCAAAATAATGATGATTAGATTGAAAAATGCATGAGTAAAACAACAACGAAAAATCAAATCATACATACAATCAAAGTTTAGGTGACAAATCATCATAATAATCATCTCCATTTCCACCAGGATCAGAATCTTGATCAATTGTGTGTGCATATTCTTGATTTTCTCCATCATCCTCATATGTGGCATGCAATACATTCTCTCTCCCAATATCTTCGTTGGTAATCAAAGTCTCTTCTTAAATCAATCTATCATCATCTTCAACCACTTCTTCGAATGTTTCTTGTAAATTATAGACGTATTGCCCATCAAGTATTGTATCGACAACTTCCATGAATTTTCGTTTCGAACGAGACTCTGTTTGAATGAAAGACGACCATCCCGAGCTTCTTACATAATCAATTAGAAATGATTGGTTAATTTGAAGAGGGGATACATAGGACTCATCCATCTTTGATAAAAAAAAATTGTGTATTTCCACAGACAAATCCATACTCATCATTTTCTACTGTGGATAGTTTCACCCACTTACATTTTAAAAACACAGGACTATTTTCACCATAATCAACTTGAATAATTTCTTGGATGAATCCAACATAAAAATTCTTTTCGGTTTCATGAAGAAATTCATCACTAACAAGACAATCACAATTTGTCTTTCCTTTGTCCTTTTATTCCACCCCTAAATGACTACCATAGACACACATTTCACTAAAATTCATAGCCCATATATGTGGAAGTTTTGAAAGCTCACTTTCCTCCATTTTTATATCTTGACCTTCTTCTTTTGCATCATTGACTGCATTAGCAATCCATTCTTCAAATTTTGGAAAATAATCACCTCCAATAAAATCATGACATCTGTGCTTTTGAGGTTGATGTTGCATCCATGTTTGATTCTCTTCTTCATATTTCATACATAGAATATGAATGTATACGATAATAAGATTAATAATATAAATATGTAAATGCAATTGAATCAATAAAATATTGTGTAAAAAATATTTTCACCTGTGCCACTTATCGAATGAAGATATGTTCTGAAGAACATATGCATGTATTACACTTCTTTCTTCATGTGATAGCTTAAAGTGCCTTACATTTCCTTCTAATACTTCACACGCAACTCTCTCATCTTCATCATCATCCTATACACGTCGATTGTCACTTTTAAAATCCTTCATATATTATGTGCAAAATCCCATGACCTCTTGCATTGAATATCCCTAGTATGAACAATTGTTTTCAAAACCTTCATATATCTCTCTATAGGATACATCCATCGCATTCTTACTGGGCCACAATTCTCTAGTTCATATTCAATATGTATCAAAATATGCATCGAAATGTTAAATATTGTTGGTGGAAATTCAAGTTCCAATAGACAAAGGACTTCAACAACCTCCTCCCTCAAACTAAAAAATTTCAAAGGATCTAATACATGTAAACTCATTCTCTTTAATATTAGGCCCAACCTTATAATTTCCAATCTTGGTCCCTTTTCCAAACTTGATATATTGACCACAATAGGTAAAATATTCTCAATTATGACATGATAGTCATGGATCTTGAGGCCTCTTAAGCTATTCATGTTAGTTTGGCTTCTGATATTACTACTGACATATCCAATGGGAAAGAGAGTCCGAGACATCAACTTTAAGAATTGTGCACGTTGTTCCTTTGTCCAAACATAAGGAGCACT
This sequence comes from Picea mariana, assembly GCA_032191745.1. NCBI lineage: Eukaryota > Viridiplantae > Streptophyta > Pinopsida > Pinales > Pinaceae > Picea > Picea mariana. The sequence continues at coordinate 32,563 of JASDQU010588293.1, read as the reverse complement.
AGGTTTTCTATATTTTTCATAATCATATTTTTCAACCCAAAGATTTTGAGGAATCTTTAATTGTTTCAAGTCTTCACTTGATGAAACAGTATCAGAAACATCCAAAAGAGTTTCTATAATAGCATAGGCTATACTTTTCTCAGTATTCATAAAGTCAACAATATGCCTGATGACTATATCCTTAAAGTATGGTAAATTATAAAATATGCACAATCTTTTTACACCGCTTTCATTACATGGATCATCTCTACTACCACAAATCCCACCACTTTCAATAAACAACATTCTTTTCTATCCATTCTCAATAATGTATTCACTTGTTATTGGTAATGGTGCTTCATGATTCTCTTCCTGGATATTGAAACATGTTTTTTGTCAACGATATGGATGATCCATTTTAAAGTAAGCGCAATGTCCACAATAAATACACTTATGAAAACTTCTTGAGTGCCTCACAAAATTCTGAAATTTGTAGCAAGGACATCCATAGTATCCATGAACATTGAGACTAGTCAATGTTCCGTATGGAGGAAGATCGTGAATCATAAACAATAAGGAAGCTATTAAAGTGAATTTGATTGAATGGCCAACCCTTAATAATTCAATTTCTTCAATTCCTTTCCACAATTCCATTATCTCATCATATAATGGATCTAAATAAGTATTGATTGTATCTGAAGTCACACTTTTCTTTCCAGGTATAATCAATTATAACATTAATAAAAAATGGTTTAGTTTCTAACCATGGAGGCACATTATAAATTATTAAAAAAACCTGCCAAGTTGACCATTTAGAACTTTGATCTTAGAATGGGTTCACCCCATCTAGAGCCAAACCCAACCTTATATTATGGGTATCTTGGGAAAAATTTGGTCTATATTTTATCAAATTCCATCCACATCTTAGAATCAAGCACAAGTCATTGTTTTCCATTAGTGCTCTTATTTCGAGCATGCCATTGCATAAGTTCACCAATGTCTTTGCACCTATACATTCAAAGTAATCATGGGATTGGTGGAAAGTGGCGAAAAACCTTCCTAGGAACCACAACTGATTTCAACCCTGGTCTATACCTCCCTTCTTGACATTTTGGACATTCTGTCTCACTTGCAATATTTTTGTGAAACAATATACAACCATTCACAGATGTGTGTATGTTTTCATACCATAAGCCTAGCTTAGTGATTTGATTTTTACATTGACTTCATTTTGTTGGCAATGTGGAGTCACGTGGTAACAACTAACTTAATAATGCTAATAACTCATCTACACTCTCATTTTTCCAACCATGCACCACTTGCAAGTTTAGAATTTGAAGGATTGTTGTCAAATGACTTACCTTGCAATTAGCATACACAGGATTTAAAGCATACTCCATTAAATTGGCCCAATCATTGTTTGGACCCTCATTCAACATTCTATGAACTTAAACTCCTTCATATAACATTGTTTCATCTTCATATATGTTTGGTGCCACTTCATTGATGTTTGGTATCTCTTCATCTGTCATACTACACAATTGTATCATATCTTCATAATAATTTATGTTCCAAGGGACTACACCACTATGCCCATGTATTATCATATGTCGATAAATCAAATTTATTTTTCTCACCTTTCCACCAAGACAATAATTACATGGACATATGTCCATATCATTCTCATTGACTATTCTCTCATCATATGCATGGTATTCATCCATTGTCAAACTTCGAATTTGACTCATATTTGATGTTCTGCATTCCGATATTAATTTGATATGTTAATTAACAAATATTAGGTAATTTAGATAGTACAAGCACACAAAATCAACTAAGTTGTTGTTAACAAAAACAAAATTGGCAAGGAACTAAGCTAGTCTATGAGTTTTGATTTTATAGTTGTGAAGAGAAGTTGGGAAAAGAAAGCATTGATCAGAGAATCCAATGGGTAAATTCATGGAGCCGGGTAACACCTTCCTGACAATTGGATCTCCAAAATTTCGAAAGAAGTTTCTACGGCCGAAAGATATTTTTTTCGGCCGAACCATTGAACGTCAAATCAAACAGTACAGTGACGACACCCTCGATTTTCATGTAGAATTTTAGCCAGACAAATTTGTTTCATCCGACAATATTTTTTCAGCTGAAAGATACTCCAGTCGAAAACAAATTTTGGCCAAAAGAATATTTCGTTTGAAACATTCTTTCAACCGAAATATCTTTTCGACCAAAATATATTTTGATCGAAAGAATGTTTCGTCCGAACAAATGTTTATATATTAGCCACACATTTTAACTGTCTAGTCTTTTGAGATCTTGGTGAGTGATAGTGATAGTGAGGTATTTTGAGTTGTTTTTTGCGGTTGTTTGACCTAATGCTTGTTGTGATCGTTTGTTGCAGTTTTTTGTCGTTTTTCGTTTGAGCTGTTGGTGCGGTCTGTTGGCAGAGCTGTTGGCGGAGCTTGTTGTGGTCATTTTTCATTTGAGCTATTGGCGCGGTTTGTTGGTGGAGCTGTTGGTGCGGTCTGTTGGCGGGCGTACAGGCATTCAGATCTATAGGTATGTAAATATTTTGAAATCAAATTTAAATTTATATGTAATTTATAAATGAAATTTAAATTTAAATTTTTAATTTTTAATTAAATTTGTGTCGTGACATGGCTGCAGGTGTCCAGATCTATGGCTAAGTCGTGTAAATATTTTGAATTTAAATTTAAATTTATATGTAATTTAGAAATGAAATTTAAATTCAAATTTTTAATTTTTAATTAAATTTGTGATGTGACATGGCCGCGGGTGTCCAACTTTGTGGCCAAGCCATGAGCATGCCCATGTCTTGGCCACAGGACTGGCCCCCCGCGACCAAGTCACATCCCATAGATTGTGACTTGGCCATGGGGGGCCAACTCTATGGCCAAGATGAGGGCGTGCCCATGGCTTGGCCATAGGGCTTCCCCCCCATGGCCTACTCCCCAGTGCCCCCACATGTTTATCTGAAATGCTTCATCATTCCAATACCCATATAACTATATTTTACAGACAACATTAATTTCGTTAAGAGCAAGGGGTTAACCTTTCGGTTGTATCGGTTTAATTATGGAGCACCTATATCATGGAAACACGCCTATCAATTTAATTATGGAGCACTTCCTTCTTATGATTGGATATGCTGAAGCCAAACCCCTCTTTCGTTTAGAACAATATACAGAAAATCTCCACAGACAACGTTAGTCTCATGTACAACCTATCGAATTTCAAAGCAACACAGTCGAGATATGTTCCACAATCCACACCATTATAGATAATACTTTCTTTAAGATGTTCTGGAATCAAACGGTAGACAAAATATTTCCTGCATTTATAATGAGATAGACATGCATTGTTTTAAAATAATGATTACATAAATATCATCTCAACAGTAAGATGATTCTTTTCACCCAAACACCAAGAAATCAATGAACAAGTTAGACCTTTATTATGAGGTTCCATTTTTATATTTGTATAGTAAGATTGATGCAGGAGCATCACTCAACTAACAAGCGAGCCAGCGCATGGAGAAAGAGAGACAGCTGGACAAGCCAGCAAACTTCAGATTTTTGAATTTTACCTTGGTATTGTTGCGCCGCCGTTTAACTAAAGGAATTCAAAGCTGGGCGCACTTGTGATGTAAATTAGATAAGGAGGCATTTAACCGTTTTAAATGATGGTAGATAGGGTTAGCTGTAGATTAGACAGTTTTAGATTTCGAGAGGGAAAACGGAGTATAGACACCCTCCCTTGTATCATTGTAACATAACATACATTCAGCATTAGCATTGAGAGCAAGCAGAGAGCAGAGCAGAGAGTTGTGAAGAAACCTCCATGTACAGTTATTGAATTAATAGAAAGAGCTTTGATTCAATTCCATGGACGTGTTT
>JASDQU010588293.1:15337-26170 GCA_032191745.1 Picea mariana | reverse complement strand
GATGAACTACCTCGTTCGTTGCCACCGATGAGGAGTGTGAGTCACCATATTGACCTCATACCTGGAGCAAGTTTACCAAATAAGGCAACATACAGGTTGACACCTCAGGAGAACGAGGAAGTCAAAAGGCAGGTTCAAGATCTGCAGGACAAAGGACTGGTCAGAGAGAGTCTTAGTCCATGTGCCGTTCCAACGGTACTGATTCCGAAGAAGGATGGAGGTTGGAGGATGTGTACAGACTCCAGGGCAATAAACAAGATCACCATCAAGTACAGGTTCCCATTACCGAGAATGGACGACTTGATGGATTGCCTAAGTGGGGCAAATTATTTTTCGAAGATAGATCTCAAGAGCGGATATCACCAGATCCGGATGAGAGAGGGAGATGAGTGGAAAACGACATTCAAGACAAACGAGGGTTTGTACGAATGGCTGGTCATGCCGTTTGGCTTGACGAATGCACCCAACACTTTTATGAGGCTGATGAATGAAGTCCTGCGGGAATTCATTGGCAAATTTGTGGTGGTGTACCTGGATGATATACTGATTTTCAGTAAAACCAGGAAAGAACACTTGAGGCATTTGACCATTGTAATGAGAAGATTACAGCAGGAGAAACTGCTGATTAATTTGAAGAAGTGTTCTTTTATGCAGACATAACTCATATATCTGGGTTTTGTAATCTTAGCAAATGAGTTGAAGATGGATCCTGAGAAAGTGAACGTGATCAGGAATTGGCCATTGATGAGAAATGTTTTTGAGGTAAGAAGCTTCCATGGTTTGGCCAGCTTCTACAGGAAATTCATTCGGAATTTCAGCGGAATCAGTGCCGCGATGATGGACACAGTGAGGAAGCGGCATAAAGTTTTCCAGTGGACAACCGAGGCTGAAAAGAGCCTCAATCTGTTGAAGTGGAAGATAATCGAGTAGCCAGTGTTAGTGCTGCCTGACTTTCAGAAGACCTTCCAGGTAAAGTGTGATGCTAGTGGGTATGCTGTTGGAGGGGTTCTGAGTCAGGATGACAGACCTGTGGCATATTACAGCGAGAAGCTAGATGATGCCAAATTAAAGTACTCCACATATGATAAAGAATTCTATGCCATCATCCAAGCATTGAAGAAGTGGAGGCACTATCTGATACCCAAAGAATTTGTGTTGTACAATGATAATCATGCATTGCAATTCGTGAGTCAGCAGGAGAAGCTGAACCAGAAGCATGCAAAGTGGGTGGAGTACATGCAAAATTTCACGTTCGTGATCAAGCACATTTCAGGGAATGTAAACAAGGTAGCTGATGCCCTGAGTCGAAAATGTTTATTGATGCAGGAATTCATGGTCAAAACCTTGGGCTTTGAGAATTTAAAAGATATGTATGCAGGTGATGCAGACTTTGGCGAGGCATATGAAGCAACCGAGAACCCAATTCTCAGGGATAGGAGTTCGTGAATTGACTACCTGATTCAGGATGGATTACTTTTCAAAGGAAATCAGCTATGCATACCAGATTGCTCTATGAGAGAAAATTTGGTGAAAGAAAAGCACAGCGGGGGCTTAGCAGGTCATTTCGGGCATGACAAAACATTCGCCAAGCTGAGAGAATCATATTATTGGTCGGGCATGCGTACAGATGTGAAGCGATTTGTTTACAGGTGTCGGATATGTCAACACGCGAAGGGCAGAAAGCAGAACACTGGTTTCTATCAGCCGTTGCCCACACCCGAGAGGCCATGGGAAGTCATTAGTATGGATTTCGTTTTGGGATTACCGAGAGCGTAGAGAGGTGTAGATTCCATCTTTGTTGTGGTGGACAGGTTCTCGAATATGGTGCATTTTATCCTGTGTCATAAGACGAGCGATGCAACCCGCATCGTGAATTTTTTTTTCAAAGAGATTATGCGATTGCATGGATTGCCCAGGAGCATAGTCTCGGATCGAGATACGAAGTTCATAGGTCATTTCTGGAGGACGCTATGGAAAAATCTGGGGATTGACTTAGCTTTCAGTTCTTCTTACCATCCGCAGATAGATGGGCAGACGAAAGTGGTCAAAAAAATCTTGGGGGATCTGTTGAGAAGCCTGGTGACAGAGCATCACACCAGCTGAGATCAGATCCTACCATAGGCAGAATTTGCGTACAACGATTTTGTGAATCGGAGTACAGGTAAGAGCCCATTTCAAATTTTGTATGGGACGCAGCCGAGAGGAGTGTCTGAACTCAGGGAGTCAGAGCAGGCTGAGACTAGCAGCGCGAGAGCTAAGGAATTCACAGAGGCGATGCAGGAACTTCACACGGAGGTGAAGCAACGGCTACAGAAGAAGAACCAGGAATACAAGTGCCGAGCCGACCAGAGAAGGAGACAGCTTCAGTTTGAAGTTGGAGACTTGGTTCTGGCGCATTTGAGGAAAGAAAGGTTCCCAAGGGGAACGTACAACAAGCTCAAAATGAAGAAAATTGGGCCATGCAAAATTCTAAGGAAATTTGGCGAGAATGCATATGAGCTTGAGTTACCAGAGGGCATCGAAATATCTCCGATTTTCAATATTTCTGATTTATACCCGTATAAAACTGATCAAGCAGACACTGAAACTGAGGAACTAGTGGTCCAGTGGCAGAAGCAGTTGCCAGTTGCACAGAAGCCTGAGATGGAGTGCATACTAGACAAGAGAGTTGAAAGAAAAACCAGGAGAAAACAATATTTCGAGTACCTGGTGAAGTGGAAGAATCACCCAGTGGAGGATGCCAGCTAGGAAACCGAGGCGGTAATACAGAAACACGGGCAGACTGTACAGGAGCTCATGAGAAGGAGCCCATGAAATATTTTGAGCCGAGGAGTATGATGCAGGAGCATCACTCAACTAACAAGCGAGCCAGCGCGTGGAGAAAGAGAGACAGCTGGACAAGCCAGCAAACTTCAGATTTTTGAATTTTACCTTGGTATTGTTGCGCCACCGTTTAACTAAAGGCATTCAAAGCTGGGCGCACTTGTGATGTAAATTAGATAAGGAGGCATTTAACCATTTTAAATGTTGGTAGATAGGGTTAGTTGTAGATTAGACAGTTTTAGCTTTCGAGAGGGAAAACGGAGTATAGACACCCTCCCTTGTATCATTGTAACATAACATACATTCAGCATTAGCATTGAGAGCAAGCAGAGAGCAGAGCAGAGAGTTGTGAAGAAACCTCCATGTACAGTTATTGAATTAATAGAAAGAGCTTTGATTCAATTCCATGGACGTGTTTGACCTCTGTGTGTTGTTGATATTGTSCCTTTGCATGTTTGCTTCTTTCTATGCTTATCTGTTATATGCTGCTTATGTGATTGCATATCAGGTTCGAAACCTGAGAGAGTGAAGGAATGAGTTTCAATTGTTTCTCTGTTTAGGCCAGGAAATTCCTGCATAGAGTACAGTCGAATTCCTCCGCATAGAGCGCGTTGAGGGGATAAACAGTTGAACTTTCATTCTCCCTTTGCTCAGAGTTGAGTCGAGTTACTAGAGCCATGCAGGTGAGTGCAGGTCGAATTTGAGTCTCAGTAGCAAGTCTAAGAAGGGGAAGGTCGAAGCTGTTGCAAGCGTGAGTACACAAGGACCCAAAAGACTTCATCACTTTCGGAAGTGGTTGAAGACCCATCACAGGGAACGTGTTCGAGAAATCCCTGAGGGAGTTCGAGTGGACAAAATCTCAGGAGGGATAGTCCCTTTGCTTTCTGTTGCACAGGACGAAGGTGGTGAAATGAAGGATTCTCTAGAGGAAGAGAATCGATGACTTGAATTTGTCGTGAAGACTCGTGAAGTCCCGTGGATTGTTGGATCTGGGAGAGGAGCAAGGAGGTTAACCCTCAGGTGTAGGAAGAATCATTTGCTGCCGCATATCGGCGAATCGGGGTTGGCTAGTGCTGGAAACACATGCACATCGAAATCGCGAAGCGTGATTTCTTGATTTGATCAGAGCCATCGATCCCTGGAGGTACAGGTGGCACGAGACCCAGAGGAGTCAAGATTCGGCACTTCGGCATTTTCAAAGCCGAAAGGAGCATGGGGAGGTAGCGAGGTCCCGAGTGGCGACGGGTCCCACGGAGGTTGCGTGGAGTATAACACATGGCATCGACACCTCGGTACTCGGGGATTCGAGATACAAGGGCTCGGCATCGTGAGTGGCGATACCCCGAGGTTGACCATTGACCATCGGGAATCGGGGTTTTGGTGGTTGTTCACCCAAGGATAGTGCTACGAGCCTCGCGATATCGCGAGACCCGATCTCCCGACACACGAAGAGGAGACTGCCGAGAAGACTGTGGGTGAGAAATTCCCGAGGGGAATCGGAAGGGCTTGGACCCTTCGGGCCTGCGAGTAAAGAAGGTCTTGGTGGAGCGACTGTGCCATCGAGGGCGGAGTCGGCGCCAAAGATTCTCAATAATTTAGGATATAGGTGAACCTACTAAAGTAAACAATGTAGCTTCGGAAGTCAATAATGGAATATGATGATCAAAATGCAACTAATTAAATATATAAAACCTTTTTTTTCAAGCTACTTTGCAACTTTTAAAAAAGTTTCAGACAGCTGTGAGGAGTAGGGGTTGGGTGAAGAGTACAATTTATAAGTTTCAGATAGCTATTAAGAGTAAGGGTTGGGGTGAAGAGTAGGGGTTGGGGTGGATATTTGTAATTTGTAATTTAATTTTGATTTGTAATTTAATTTGTAGATTTGTAATTTAATTCGTAGATTTGTAATGTAATTTAATTCGTAGATTTGTAAATATATTACAGATAAATTTGTTCTTCTATTTTTTTTTTTTTAAATATAAATCCGTTCTTCTATTTCTTTAAATATAAATCTGTTTTTTTGTTCCTTTAAATATAAATTTGTTCATTTGTTCATGTTCTTATATAACTCTTGTTCTTCTGTTATTATATAAGTCATGTTCATGTTCTTATATAAATCATGTTCTTCTATTCCTTTAAATATAAATATGTTCTTCTATTTCTTTAAATATAAATTTGTTTATCTGTTCTTATTTTTATATTTAATAATAAATCTACATATATATATATATATATCTAATATTAAATCTACATATATATATATATATATATAATAATAAATCTACATATATATATTAGTACATATATATAAATCTTATTTTTATATCTAATAATAAATCTACATATATATATATTAGTACAGTTAGATCTAACTATATTGAATTGTAAAGCATTTATTACCACTAAAAACAAATTATACATCTAAGTACAAGAATTATATAGCATCTATTGTCACTAAAAGCAAATTATAGGTAAATATATTAGTCTGTGCCTGAGCAGTTGACCAAGAGATGAATCTTCTATCTTTCACTCCGGTGTTAAAGATTTAGATTCAAATGCCCTGCTTTTCTGTGCATAGATAATATCTTATTAAAATTGGTTTTGACTTGGAGGCGGGGGGCCAAGCCATGGGCATGACCACAACTTGGCCACATGGCTGCCCCCCTGCGGCCAAGTCACATTCATTTCAAACGTTTTTTATTTTATAAAAATTTCATAAAAATTCAAACTATCCAACTTTTTATTTCAAACGTTTAGTGATATTGAGTAATGACCTATAGGTAAAGATATTGAGTAACTTTTTTAGAGATGGATATTCAATTTAAAAGTAAAAAATATGCTCACAATCTACATTGATTGCACTATGGATTGCACTAGTACATGGACTATATTTTGTTTTTTTGGATTTATGCAATATTTTTTATTGTTTATCAAAATAGAGTAATATAAAAGTAACATTGCATCTACACATTTTCATGAACACCATTTTTATTTTTGATGTGATTATTCCCAAAAAAAACCTAAAAATACCCATTTGAAGAACATAAAGCAAAAAAATGCATGTTCGTTTTGATAATATTGAATTTGCATTTCAAATGATTTTGAGAACATTGAATTTCTTAAGTAATAAATTTTAGATGCAAATTATTAATAAATATCAATTATTATATCATTACAAAATGGATTAGTAGATGAATCTATTAGTAGTACTTCTGATAGATTATCTTCAAAATTTCTAGCTCGTCCACCCTTATTGAATTTTTAGGTTCCTAAGAGTCTCTCAATTTTTTAAGTTCTGGTTGACTAAAATCTCTCTCTAGAATTATTTTAACTAAGAGTTAAAAAAAAAAAAATTCAATTTACAACAAAATCTCAACCGAGAGTTGTAAAAAGCTCTAGTTTGAGAATTTTTATCAAACCCCACTCTTATAATCTTTTGATCTAATAGAATCAATTGTCACATTTTGGTAAAAGAGTGTGTGTGTATATATATATATATATATGAAAAATTACATGTTTTTATGTTCAAATTATGCACACAAACAATAAATTTATAAACAATATGGATTTAGTGAATTTGATATAGACATTTAACAATAAAATATTAAGTTTTTAAATTTGATATAAACATTTAAAAATCAAATATTAGGAATAGAGTAAGCATTTAAGTGATTAGTCTGTGCCTGAGCAGTTGGCCAGGAGTCGAATCAACTGTCTTTCACTCTGGTGTTAAATATTTAGATTCAAATGCCTTGCTTTTCTATGCATAGATAATCTCTTATTAAAATTGGTTGTGACTTGGCCACGGGGAGCCAGCCCTGTGGCCAATCCGTGGGCACACCTACGGCTTGGCCACATGGCTGGCCCCCTGCAGAGAAGTCACTATCATTTCAAATGTTTTGTATTTTATAAAAATTTCATAAAAATTTCAAACTGTCCATCTTTTTATTTCAAACGTTTTGTACTTTATAAAAATTTCATATCTTCAGGAATTCAATTTATAAATCCATTTTTACATATGTAATATTAGAGTATCATTTCCAAATCTAAAAACTGTTGGTGCATTGTATTTGCCAAGAACTTGCAGAAGTCAAACTTTATGAAGGATTGATTCTCAGGGTGTGACAAGGCTACTAGGAAACCCAAAAACAATGGTATCCATTATACAACTATAATTGAGACTTAAGACTTTTGCAATCATGGCAACAACAATTTTGGAGATAGGATAAAACATGTAAAAGGAGTATGGTAGAGAAGTAGTAAGAATAAAAGTTACATGAATTATAGGACTCTTAATAAACTTATCGTTCTATATATGTGATATATTAACCCATTCACTTAAAGTATGTGATCCAAATCATACCTTTGGTATAAATAGATCTTATATCCTAAACACCTATAACATATTACGTTGTAATATGTTATGAAGAATCTGCATTAATATAACACTCAACAAATAGAAACAAACTTTGAAACATAGTCAGTATATTCACTGAAGTCATTCCTTCAACCTCCATAACAGAAACACCGAAATATGTAACAATCTCTTTGCATTAATAGAAAAATTGATAAAAGACGGACCAATATTTGATGTCAAAGACTCATTTACAAGGTTATAAGAAAGAACAATTTTAAATACATTTCATAGTTTACATTTTACAATTTACAGTTTGTTTTCAATTTTAATATTTGTGCATATGTATAATATATGTACATATGTTATAATATATGTACATATGTATAATATCTGTACATATGTTTCAATTTTAATATCATTGCTTATGTTATAACATTGTAATATGTTATAACATTGTTTAATATGTTATAGTAATATATGTTATAACATATTACATTGTAATATGTTATGACATATTACATTGTAATATGTTATGAAAAATATGCGTTAATATAGCACTCAACAAATAGAAAACAAACAGTGAAACATAGGTAGTATATTCACCGTAGTCATTCCCTCCACCTCCAAAATAGATACACCGAAATATGTAACAAAACACAACGAAAAGAGCATAGCAGAAATGCAATTTGAACTTGCATCTTCATTCAAGAAAGTAAAAAATGTAATTTGAACTTGCATCTTCAGTCAACAAAGTAAAAAATGCAATTTGAACTTGCATCTCCGTTTAGAAAGCCAAATGATTGAACAATTCTTTTGATTAGTGGCCTATACCTTATATTGAGACTTTGTACACTCTTAGCTATATTGTAATATTCACATAGATAAGACAGGTAAGATATGAAGTTGATTCCATTGCTTTAGCTCTCTTAATCAGAGTAATTAAAACCCATATATGTATTGTGTTTGCACTAGAAGTCACCTCCTGGCTGCAGGGGAGGTAAGTCCAGTACCCATTATTTTGTATGTCATAATGAATAAATTTAAAGGGGGTCAAATGGGCGTAGACTCAAGATGATATTGCTTTAACTCAAAAAACTGGACTGGTATGCATAGGTAGATGAGGTCTTGATTCAACTTCATTCAATAAGGTGTAGTATATGTGAGTAGGAGGAAGAATGGTAGGGAGAACGTAAAGGTTTGCTATGGACATCCAGTCTTCCAACAACCCAAGAAGAAAAAACTTAGAAAACAAGATCCTCTTCGATTCAGAGTTTTAGGAAACTGAATGAAGTTATAACCGGACTGAAATCAAACATACATTAGAATACAGTTACAACAAATCGAATGGATCATCCATGCCCAAGCCATTCAGTATTAGAGGAAAAATAAATGGAAAACAAGGCTAACTTAGATTAATTAAGAAATATCAAATCCCATTACATAATCAGAGAACCAGATCTTCATCAAAAGTTTACAATAAAGGAGCTAGCTCAACCATCGACCATAACAAAATATCAAAACTACATACATATACTCAGAATTGTTGCAACCACCATGAGTGTGATCGGACCACCACATTAACGTTTGTGCCTGCTCTGTCAAATTGTGCAAGCCTCCTCATGTCAGATGTGAGCCAGGGGCAGTTATGTGCTTTTACAGGAACATCTGTCCATAATTGAAAGTCTTCCTTTACGACTATTCTCTGCATGTTTTCCATTTATGGGGTGAGACGAGGTCTCAATTGCCACCTCACTTTCATGAACTATCTACATTGGGATCAGGATGGGCCGCGCTCTGAACTTCACCATCTAGAGCTTTGTGAGACACTTGCAAGGAGTACTTGGTAGACAGATGTAGACGCTGATGATAGGGAGCTGATAAGATGACTAGGACTGCATGGGCACCAAAGTGTCATATCATCACTCGACTTAGGATAAAAACATTTGATGGGTTTTTTGAGCCCTCTTATTTCATTTTCTCTTCACTAGAATGCCACTTCCTAGGGAAAACACCACCCTCTATTAATAATGTGTGCTAACATTAGGCTCCATGGGGCATGGTATGCGCCTTGTGAGCTACCAAGAACTTGCAGCTTCAATCGCCTTACTGCTGGGTTATGGAGTCACTTATTAAAAGCATAAACAAAAGGAAAAATGATATTTACAATGAAATGGGAAGTCATTCATGTCTTAAACAAAAACTTCTTCATAAAATGCCCGTTTACAAGGCTTCCAAAAGCTTCATCACCCTCCAAATTCTACAACCTGTAAGTATTATTTGGAAACTTCCCAGAGATCTTGAAGGGGTCGATCCACAAGGATTCAAAATTGCCATGTTTTCCTTTGTCCTGCTTGGGTGCATCCTATTTTAGCACTAGATCTCCCAGTTGTAATTCCTCCTTTCTTACCTTTCTATCAAAATCCATCTTGATCTTCTACTGATGGTCATGTGTTATGTCTAGTAGCTACTCTCTGGTCTCCTACACTTCTACCAGTTGTTGTATTCTTCTAATCATATCATCAGGTTCTCCTTGGTAGTCTTGGAAGAATTTTTCCACAGGTAAGGCGAATTGAGAAGGAAAGATGGCCTCAACTCCATATGCAAGTTGAAAATGAGAGACACTAAGAGATCTCTTTGTTGTCACTCTATCAGCCCATAGAGAAAACTTGTGTTTTGAATCCCATGCTTTCTTATTTTCCTCTAATAATATTTTGATGATCTTTATAAGGATCTTGTTTGAATACTCTGCTAGTCCATTCCCTTGGGGGTAGTAAGGAGTTGATTGAATCAATGAAATTCCAAACTGCTCACAAAATTGAATTAATGGTTCGGCCTTGAAGGATGCAACATTATCAGTGACAATTCTTTTTGGACAACCAAACCTTGCCATAATATCTTCAAGAAAACCAACAATTACTTTATGGGAAGCACTCCTTGTGGGGATGGATTCTATCCACTTGGTAATTAATCTGTGGCAGTCAATATCCACCTATGCTGACCACTTGAAGAAGGATGAATTTTCCCAATAAAATCTAAGCCCCATTGCTGAAAGGGTCCTGAAGCTACCACATGCTTCAAAGGAAGGGACTTGAGATATTGTTTTCTTAAGAATTTATGACACTTGACACAAGTCCCAATTTTAGCACAAACATCAGTGAAGAGGCTAGGCCAAAAATAGCCATCTCTGAGAATCTTGTAGGTTGTGGTTCTCTAGAAGTGATGTCACCCACACAAACTGTCATGAAAATCATACATGATCTTTTGGGCTTCCTGTGGGTCTAAACATCTCAACATCAGTCCTAGAGGATATTTCCAATATAAAACTTGATCAATGAGGCAATACTTAATTGTTTTGAGCTTCAAATCCCTTATCTTACTTTTTTCCATGCCATCAGGTGGCTGCAACTTCTGTAGAAATAAAATTATGTCCCTGTACGAAGAACATCCCGCTAATGGAGGGATGGCTTGAGAAATTGTATCAGACAACTTAGCCTGCTAATTTTCTGAGCAAGTGTTGATGAAATTCACCCCCAAGGCTTTGCAATTATATTAAGCCAGCAGCCTGGCTAAACCTTGACCCTTAACCAATTTGGTGGGCCTTATCTCCATGTCAAATTCAAGGATTTTAACAATCTACTTGCTCCTTCTCCCAT
>JASDQU010588292.1:47860-62899 GCA_032191745.1 Picea mariana | reverse complement strand
CAAGAGCAACGCACCGCCCAATAGCAGATCCACACGATCCATAGTAGACTTATGGAAGTAACTCAGAGACTCCAACTTGTACAAGATAAGGCCTACCAATTTTTCACAGAGGTAGAAGGCCAAGGAGAAGAACTGGAGCAGGTTCTTATTGCAGCTGAACAGCACCTGGAGGGGCATGTGAACAAGGTAGTCATCCAAGATTTTGTTGCACAAGAGGCCATGTCATAGCAACAAGTTGAAGTAGCTCAAGCCAAGCTTGAGGCTTTCGAAGCAGAACTACCCAGATCAGAGTGACTCAAGATGAGTCATAGGTGAGTGTTGGGGGCCTGTTGGCCCTTGACCAAGTTTTGAGATATCTTTGGTCAAGTTTGACCTATTTTGGGACTTTGATATCCTGTCGAAGGATGAGCGCAAGATGAAGCAGAGATCATGGGATCTCAGCCCCTTTTTTTGCCCTTTTTGGTATTTGGGATTATGTAACGGGTATGGGATGTCGACCCATGGGTTTACCCATGTTTAGGCCTATTTTTTAAAGTATATATAGAAGACCAGGCGATGTAATGAGAAAAGTGATAGGAATAGATAATTGCTAAAGTTGGATCTGTGTGATCAAGGTTTTAAGTGCTCTGTGCATATTGTGTGAGACTTGCAGAGCTAAGTGCAAGTCATTGTAAGAGGTTGTGGAAGGTTGTGTGCTTAGATCTACTCGAGGAAGGAGGATCTAGCGAGCTGCACAGATCTCCTATCCTATGCGGAGTAAGGTTTTGAGGCTTTGTGCATGTAACCTATTGAAGAAGCTAATAAATAAGAAGAGTTGGTGGACATATCCCCATAGTGGGGGTGAACCACGTAAATGTTGTGTTGTCCTGCTTTGTGTGATGTCTTGATATGTTTATGCCTTTACTTGCTAAAGTGATTTGATATAGATAGATAGACCTTCTTATGATTTGTGTTAATATGATGTATATGGATGATTTGACCCATGTGAATGTGCTTAGTGCTTGAATCTGCTAGATTTAATCAACCTCTTTATGATAAGTGCTTAGATACATCAAAACTAAGTGAATGATGTGATGCTTTGTTTTATCTGCGCAGTATAATAGTTGTTAAATATTGATGAAATGTCGGTGCTAAGTTCTCTGTTAAGTATTAAAATCACACATTTGTGTCCCAGCTAAGGTTGCATACACCTGAGTCCTGCAACCACCCCTGCCTCTACCTTGGGTGAGACTTCATCTGCTTCGCACGTGTTGCCGAAAGGGCCTGTAGTTAGGGTTTTTTTGGTGCGATGTTATAGCATTGAACCCTGGGTCTTCCCCTATGCCAACATATGTGAGCAGTAACCATGTTACTTTTCCCCTCATTTTAACAATTTTCTCTCAATATAAACCCTCAAATATCCCAGAACCTTTGTTCACCCCCTGCTCATTAACAACAGTTGAACAATTTGTATGGATTGGATTGCATGAGTCTGATATGTTATTGAGCCAAAATTTATTTCATATTTTAAAAGAGTTGTCATGTATGGTTGTCAAAGAAATTATTTTCTAATCAATCATGCATACAAGAATGAGATTTTCAAGCAAAAGGTTGAAAATCGAGGCCCACACTACTTCCCCTTCCTCACCTTCAAATGATTCTGATAAATCTGTGTCCTCCTGCATGGATTTGAGAGATGATTGCTCTCATGTGATCAGCGAGATTAAGTCTAAAGACTCAGCACAGCCAAAGGCAAATTCATAGAGATCAAAAAGTGAGAGCAGAAACAAGGGAAAGATTGCATCTCAGACTATAAAATATGGATTTTAAGTTTTATTTTACTTATTGTTGATGACAATTGATTTCAGAAGTTTCGGACAACATGCTTTTTTGGATATATGAGTAATATATTTTTTGAAAATAATTTCAAATATCAATGAGATAAATTGTCAAACATGAATGTGATGATGGGAGTCAC
This sequence comes from Picea mariana, assembly GCA_032191745.1. Lineage (NCBI taxonomy): Eukaryota > Viridiplantae > Streptophyta > Pinopsida > Pinales > Pinaceae > Picea > Picea mariana. Next base: position 60,942 of record JASDQU010588292.1, on the reverse strand, counting down.
AAGGAGGGATGTTTTTGTTTAAATAACTATTATGTTATTATTGTTAAGAGATAAAGGGGAGTCACAAGGGGTCCCACCTACTAGTTATTATTTATTTAAAACCCTTATTATGATTATTACTTTTCCCCCTAACTAAAAAGTTGATTGAGTTTTTAGTTAACTTAATTAATGAAGTAGTTCAACTACTTCAACCAATTCTAATTTGCTTAAAGGCGAAAGGAAAGGGAGGAATAGAGGAGAATAGAAGGAGAAGCATAGTAAGGTTTTCTCCTTGAGTTTGTGTTGAGGTAGTTCAGTTTTCATTCATTCCTTAATTTATCATAAGCCTAATTCGTTTTTATGATAGCAGGGTCTTATTGCAGACAGCAAGATTCGGGGTTGAATTACATCATTCAGACACTTGTTTTTCAAACGTGTTGATCTATCTTTGATAGTCTGTGTAGACTTGTCTATTTGTGAATTAGTTTTCATGATTGAAAAAGACTATTGTGCAGAGTCTAGTGGGCAACAATTTGTGGCAAGTTGATCCAACTTTTAAAGTTCAGTTTTTTATTTTTTGTTAGATTTCTTTTTGTATGTTTCATCGGGGACGTCTAAGTTTGACTTTGGTCCAAAAATTCTTCACAAAATTTTGTAAAGAGAATGACTCTTTGATGAATTGGAATGAAATAAAGGATTTCTTTATGTCTCATCTGTCTTGATTATCGACTTGGTGTCTTTACTTTTGTCTCTATATTTATTTCATCATCTGTTATGTTCAGAAAAACAAATAAACAATGATTTTTTAGCAAGCTTTTATTTATAAAAAAATAGCCTAAGCACTTGTAATCAATACTTGTCAGTTAGGATATTAATTTTGATGGCTATAAACATAGGGTGATATTCTCGTCTATTTTTCTTTAGCCAAGCAAAATCTGAAAATGCTTGAGAAAGATCAATTTCATATATTTTCCTCAACATTTATTTGGCAACCATACTGGGGAGATATTCAATATCTCTCTGGTTAATTTTTTTGCTTGATTTGCATCGAATATATCTATTTTTCTGATTTTGATTCTTCAATTGTTTTATTTTTAATGACTGTGCATGTTGCAAGGCAGGCCAATATTGAGCCCAGTCTTCGAGATCAGACTAGCATTGCTTTGAATTTGTTCAACGCCATTTTAGACACTGCCAATACTCATGTTGAGATTAATCATTCATGGGCAGCAATTGAACGAGATATTAGTTCCCAAGAACGTTGGGAAGCTAGACATAGACAGCCTAGAAATCAGCAATAACCTTCTTGTTCCTTCATTTTTGGCCCTACTTTCATGTCCTTAGACTCTCGTGTTTCTAGAAAAAGAAGAGGCTTATCACCTGAAATTAATCCTATTGCTGAAATAGGAAGAAGGAATGTTTTGTTGTCAACCCAACAAAGTGCTCTAACGAGAACTTTGTTTGATTCGTCCAATTTGTCTTTTTATCCCTCACCTATCATCCACAAGATGGCATCTAGTGGTGGCTCTGGTGGCACTGGAAGTGCTTCCTCCTCTCAGTATTCATCTTCGTCAGTGATTGGTAGCTTATATAGCCACCATATCCTAGTACAATCCACCATGAATCCCACCAAAGTCATTAAAAGGTATGGACTTTTTCAATTTGAAGAAGACGCCACAACCACACCGTGGCATGTGTCCTCTCCTCTTAACCTAGCACCTACTACTCGTCCACTTCCTAAATTCAAATAGCATCTCCCTGGGTTTTCAGGAAATAACATTGTCACTACAAACAAACATTTGGTGGCATTTTCTAATGCTTGTCACAACATAGGGGAAAATGACAATGATACCTGCATGCGCTTATTTGTCAATTCCTTGGAATGAAAGGTTGTGGGTGATTTCTTTGACCTTCCTCCTAAGATTATGTCTAATTGGGAGGATTTAATCTATTGGTTCAGATCCACTTATGGGAAATCTAAAATCCTGGCCGAAAAGTTATGGGAATACAATAACATCGCCTAAAAGGACGGTGAGACCATCAAATCCTTCAACTTGTGTTTCACTAAGTTATACAATCAAATCCATAAACTCATTCGACCACAGAACCAAGCCGCTTTCATGCATTACTACAATGCATTACCTTCCCCCTACCGTCATAAGCTTGAGGAAAAACCACTGATAATATCGGTTCCTTTCTGCATACTTGTTTAGAGTATGATGAACAGCTTGAAAGAACAGGTCTTCCCTAGGGAGAATCGGTTAAACAGAAAGACATGTCCACCCTCTTACAGCTAGTACAATATATGACTAATCATATGATAGCCTATGAGCGAAAAGGAACGGTCTCCCCTCTCACCCCTGGAGCTTCATCCTCTTTCGCACCCCCCTTTAGGAATCCAATTGAAAATAATTTTTAGCCTAAAGCTATCTTGCCCCAAAGTTGGTGTAACTTTTACAAGGAACACCATGAGGAAGCCACATGTGAGGTAAGGAAGAGTGCAAGAGATAAGATTTTTTGTAAAAGACCCGAAACTACCATCGTTGTCCTAGATGTTGCAAAGCCAGAGGATGTCATGATCATCAATACTAGGAACAAATCCTACATTCCCAAAGGAAAATATGATCCTCCCCACAATTATTATAGCCCAATATCATCTTCACCAGATGCTACGGTTCAGGTTCCTAACAGTCAAGAAACAAATCCCCCTCTCCCCTCTTCCAAATATAATATTCTGAATCAATTGGCCAACATTAAAGTAGATGCCACCCTTTTGGACATGGTTGTCGTCCCGGAACAACAGAGGCATCTGAAAAAATTTATGGAAGGAAAGGCTTACATTGAAGCCAACCTATCTAAAGAGGTAAACGAAGAGGATTTGTCTGTAAATAAAGTAGGTGTACATAACTTTAGATACCCTATAAAAAATCCCCCTTTTTATATTTATGTAAAGATTATGGATAAGATCACCCATTTTTGCCTCATTGATGGAGGTTCAGGCCCAAGTGTGATGTCGAAGATTATTATGGAAGAGCTAGGCTTGTCTTGTACAAATGAAAATGACAAAAGCATGCTCTCCTATAATAGTCTACAGCAAACGACCATAGGTCAGATCAAAGATGTGACCTTAGTTCTATGTGCACACCCTGAAATAAGGACAACGCTTAGTATTCAGGTAATCGATATGCCAGTAAGAAATTACTCAATCATCTTGGGAAGAGATTGGCAAGATTTAACAGATGGATACCTCTCACTCGACGGGACACATTTATCCGTTCCTCGGAATGGTAAAAACATTATATTCCTTAGAGATGGAAGGATTTCACCTTACATAGAGAGTGACCCACAAACTAATGTGAACTATATCGAAGAAGACCTAGGAGTGTATTCCATCTTTGCTGAGGAGGATAACATTCCCTTGGAACAAATTGATTTAGATGATTGTATGTGGCACATGCACTTTGATGGTTCATGCTCTAATGAATTAAATGGAGATGGCATTGTCTTGATTTCTCTTGTAGAAAAAATCCATAACTTTTCTTATAGCTTGGAGTTTTCTTGCATGAACAATGTCACTGAATTTGAAGCTTTGTTACTAGGCATTGAAAACGCCTATAATCTCGGTTGTGGTCACCTTTCAGTTTTTGGGGACTCCAAGCTTGTTGTGAACCTTGTACGTAAGATTTACTCCCCTAGAAACAAGTTAATGAAACGATACACCCAAACTGTTTGGGCACTTATATCGGACCTATTATCTTTCAACATCACTCATGTTAAGAGGGAGTTGAATTCAATGGTTGATCGGATAGTTGTTTTTGCGGCCTCTTCTACTCGACAACTTCTTCCACATAGACCTGATTGTACTTTTCAATCTCCATATCATTCACACGTCCTTGACAATATATAATCTTGGCAAGTCTTTCCTAATGATGAGAGAATTTGTGCTTTCATTCAAAATTAACCTTTCAAGCCCAAGGAAATTATATCCATAGAAAATGACAAGATCCCTAAAGGCTTGACTCCCCTATAAAGTTTGTTTTCATCGAGTGATGTAGGCAATAAAGAGAAAAATAAAGAAGAGGAGTCGAAAAGGAAGGTGGGTGAAACCATCTCCTTGAATATTGGGACACCCGAGACTCCAAAGAACATTAAAATAGGTGTCCAATGTTCTGATGAAGAAAAAATGAATTTTGCCAAGCTACTTGGTGAATTTCAAGATGTTTTTTCTTGGTCTTATGAGGATCTTTGTGGTTCTGATCCTGGTCTTATACAACATTCCATCCCCATCAAGGCATAAAACCCATTCGGCAAAAACAAAGACCTATCAACCATGCGCTAGAAGTAACTATGCGAAAGGAGTTGGAAAAACTCTTGAAGGCTGGAATCATCTTTCCGGTCAAGTATTTTGAATGGGTTTCAAATTTGGTTCTTGTTCATAAAACAACTGGTTAGATCAAATTATGCATTGATTTTTGTGCATTAAATCAAGATAGTATAAAAGATAACTTTCCTCTCCCTAACATGGAGATGATTTTGCAGCAAGTTGCAGGGTCGCAAACGATGTCCTTACTCGACGGCTTTTCCGGTTACAATCAAATCAAGGTAAAAAGGGAAGATAAATATAAAACCACCTTTATTACTCACTGGGGTACCTTTTCTTATGAACGTATGCCTTTTGGCTTATCTAATGCAGGTGCCACTTTTCAAAGAGCTATGAAAATAGATTTTGACGATTTGATCAACAAGGTCATTTAGATCTACCTAGACAACTTAATTGTTTATTCTAAAACCCGATCAAATCATTTTGGTCATCTAAGAAAATTTCTCATGCGATGTAGGAAATTTGGCATTTCTCTAAATCCTTCTAGGTCTATTTTCGGTGTTACCGAGGGAAATCTCCTTGGACACATCGTCTGCGATTCAAGAATAAATATTGATCCCAAAAGGATTGTTTCTATCCTTAATTTTCCTGCTCCCACATCCAATACGGAGGTTCAAGATTTTATGGGGGTTATTAACTTTGTCTGTAGGTTTGTTCTAGATTTTGTTGTGATGGTCAAACTAATTCATAATCTAATTAAGCAATATTGTTCCTTTTCTTGAATGGATGATGTCGAAAATGCTTTTGAATGGATAAAGAAAAAAATTAGTTCGACACCAGTTTTGGCGAAGCCAGATTTTGAGAAGGAATTCACGATATATACTAATGCCACCGAGGAAGCATTTTTTGTTGTCCTCATGCAAAATGATGACCAAGGTAATGAAAAACCAGTGGCTTACATGAGTCAAATCTTGTCTGGTGATGAATTTAAATATTCTTTTATTGAGAAACATGCTTTCGCTCTTGTTAAAGTCGTTAAGGAGTTTCGCCACTTTATCTTAGGTAAGCATACGTTGGTAAAATTCCCTTTACCTTCTGTCAAGTTTTTGCTTTCATAGACTTATCTTTCAGGGAAGCTTGCACATCGGCTTGCCAAGATTCAGGAGCATGATTTGAATATCGTGACTTCTACCACTATCAAGGGATGTGACTTAGCCCTTCACTTAACTCAGCATTCTGAAAATAATGAAGATATTGATGAAGAGGATAGCTCTCTATCAGCTCTCTTTTACATTGATAGCCAGATCCTCCCTGTGTATGAACATCCCTGGTATAAGAATTTAATTTACTATTTACAAAACCAAAGGTGTCCAGACAACTTAGACACTCATTAAAGGAGAAGGCTCCATCTTGAATCTGCAAGATATGTCATTATAGGAGACTTATTGTTTCGAAGATCTGTTGACGGTGTGTTTCTTCGATGTGTAAACAATGAGGATGCACAGAAATTGTTGCAACAAACTCATGGTTCTTCAGATTTGGTCATTCATGTAGGAGGCCATTTTTCTACTAAAACCATTGCTTTCAAGATTATTAGAAAAGGATACTATTGGCCTTCAATATTTTGTGACTCTAATGTTTTTTCGAGATCTTGTGACAAGTGCCAAAAATTTGCTAGGAAAGAACGCCTTTCATCCATGCCATTACAACCTATCCTCCCAGACTTTCCCTTTTCAAAGTGGGGATTGGATTTTATTGGTCCTATTAATCCCCCATCTTCAGCAGGACAAGTTTTTGTTTTGACAGCCACAGACTATTTTACAAAATGGATTGAATTTGTCCCACTTAAGCATTCAACAGATGATCATGTAATTTCTTTCCTTGAAAATAACATCTTTTCCAAATTTGGTCTTCCATTGGAAATTATTACAGACAATGGTCCCGCTTTCATTTCTGCTAAGATGACCCAATTTTTAGCTAAGTTGGGGGTTAAACATTTCACTTCATCAGCTTATTATCCCCAAGGAAATGGGTAGGTAGAGTCTACCAACAAAAATATGGTGAGGATCGTCAAAAGGCTCATCAAAGATAAGCCTCGTCAATGGCACACCCTCCTCACTTACGCCCTTTGGGCAGATCAAACTACTGCCAAGGTAAGCACTGGTTGCACCCCTTTTCATCTTGTCTATGGTCAATAAGCTCTCTTTCCTATTGAGATGGAACTTTATTCCTTAAGGTTGATGCTACATATTGAAGAATTAAATTCTTCTAATATTTCACAAAGGATAAATGCACTCCTAGCTTTAGAAGAGAAAAGGATGTTTGCCTTGGATAATATGAAAAGGAGACAGCAGACTGTTAAGAAGTATTTCAACAAGAGTGTCAAAACTGTCAAGTTTAAAGTCAATGAAAAGGTGTTTTTGTGGGATTCAACGCACGCTAATAGGGGAAGACATTCAAAATTTCAAAAACTATGGTTGGGTCTTTTCAAGACTGATTTTTTCCTGGGTATTAATTCTTACATTCTAAAGGATTTACAGGAGCGATTGTTTTCCTACAGCACTAACGGTTCTCACTTGAAACATTACGTGGAACCAACTTGAATAGTTCTAACGTTGTTTGGATTTTCTGTATACTAGTAATCTAGTTCCGCTTGCTTTTTTTTTCACAACTTTTCATTTCTTCTTTTACGGTAGTTTGATTTATGCTTTCTGTTTAAATAATTTCCTGCTACTTTCACATTTCTGTCATTTTATTTTCCATTGTTTTAAATTTTGTAATCTTAATTTTGTCATGATTTTTATTTCTTTTTCATATTTTAGTTGATTTTGGTCAAGAATAAGGTGACGGATTAGTTCTGCCACATTGACACTCCTGCAAGGCATTGTTAGTCAATAACAATCAAGCTTACACATTTGTTACGATGTTTCCCCTGAAAGCACACTTGAACTTGTTATTTGCTTTCACTGTTGTCTTATAAATAAATTGGTTATCTCTCGCTTCTGATTTCCTTTTCTTCATCCATTTGAGAGTTAAAAGAGCAAGTCCATAAATTTTTCTCCTTGGAGTAAAGAGAAGATTCCAGTTGAATGATTATGCATACAAGGATAAACCCCCTCATACTTAACATTTTTCATGAGTTATTCCCAAATTTATGGTCATTTTTCCATTAAATCCGCTCACTTCCCCCCTATTGCATAATCATCCTAGTTATATCTTCTTGATCTGTTGTTCTTGGTCTCGGAAACCATGTGTTTTGAGTTAAAAATCTGTTGAAAAAAAAATTCCCTGTGGATTCGCCAGTTTATTGATGATAAAATCGCAACGAGGATGTCACCCGCAAAGTATTGCTAAAGCCTATTAATTTTAAACTAATGATATATATAATACTAGTATGTGGGACCCCCTTGTGGATTGGAAGATCATGTTCTGTTTTGATATTTATGTTGTTGTTCGACACTGCTTACAGGGCTCTACATGATGGATAATATATTCTTTAGGCTCTAATGTCATGTCATAATGGATTATGATATCTATTGTTACCTTTGTTATTTACCCCTTGATTTATTACTTGTGACACCTGCAGTTGTTACCTTTGTTATTTGCCCCTTGATTTATTACTTGTGACACCTGCAAAAGATACATGTCAGTAACAACAAATAAGAGCAATTGAAAAGACATAAAGCAATATGAACAAAATCTAAAAGAAAGGAAATATACTACTATGCATTTCAAGTTTAAAGGAAATGGTGTTAGTCCTAACTAACAATGTTAATGGCTATGTGATATATTGAGTCATGTGAAGGCACGTTTGATACGCGTTATGGTATGTTTGGCATTGGTTAATGTGATATATGGTGGCGCATTTGGCAAGTAATGGATGTTGGTTTCAATGCATGGATTAATTGATGGATTAATGAAATGGCTAGTTGGTGCGTACTAAGTGATTGAATGAGTAAAGGATGGAAGTGACGTGCATTTATTGTACGTCACTCCCTACCTCTCCCACTGGATATCACCCTAGCTTGTCTATTGTTCAATTGTGTTTCATTGTGGTTAAGCTATGATTTTCAAGCAAAGGAAGAACTACTCGGCCAAGCTCGTGTTTTTAAGGTTTTTTTGTTACAGGTTTGTCTTTTTCGCCATCCATAAACCCACTCTGGTTATAAAATAGATATTGTCTCGGTGATGTGTGGGTCTATGATTTTATTGAGAGTGGAAACTATGTAGACTTGTGAGATTTCTCTGGAATGATTGGTTGTGTGTATTCACTCTAAATTGGGAGTATTGCAATTTGAAGTCACGATTTCATTGATAATTTTGTGTGCTAGAAGCCATGAAGGCTCTCTGTTGTCTTATGGGTTTTTCTTGGAGGGTTTCATTCGGTCCAGACTTGTTGGTCGTCTCCACACAGTTCTTGTAAACATACCCATTAGTATTTGGTGGTTGTGTTTGATTTTGAACCATTGTGGATCACTGTTATTGTTTCACCTGGGTATGGGATCGTTTATGCTATTGGTTTCTGCATGATTGGTTGTGGTGGATATTATGCCAAGACGCTTGATTTAGGGTTGGTTGCTATTTCGTGGTTCTGTTTTATATCAGCATTATTCGGGTTGACTGGGAAAACCATGAGGGTTATACCTTGTGTGTTCTCGGTGTTGTTATGGATCAATATGAAGCCTCTGCTCCTCTGTTCATAGTCTCTCTTATCTCGTGAACTATCACCCTGTCTGGGAAGTTATTGGTGATATGGCCTATGTGTCCACCATATGGTCTCGAAAGTTTCTCACTCATTGTTGGTGGACGACTCCAGTCTCCCTGTGTTGGTCCACAGAGAGAACCTTTGATTATTCAAAGCCTGGTTTTAATAATGGAACCAGTTATATCATGTTGGGTATATTGTTGATTGTTATGAGTTGATGGGGTATCGTCGACAGTGGTTGATTGTTGACTTGTCTCTGTCGATAATGTTGATAGTAGTTTTGGTTATTGGTATTTAGTCACTGCATTGTTTATTATAACAGTTGAATCGATATTTCAACATGGTTAATTGGTTAATTTGAGAAATGGGATTGGATACACTGTCATTGTCTCTTATAATGTAATAATTGGATTGTTAACCCAGCATTAGTTTATAGTTGATTAAGTCATAGCGATGCTCTGTGCGTGATGTGTTGGTATGTGTGGGTTTCCTACAGCATGTTTAAGTTAAATTCATGATTGTTGTTACTATGTGTTTTAATTGCTAATCGGGAGTATTGCAATTTAAAGTCGTGATAGTCATGACTTGGTTGTCCACTGCATATGGTTATGGATATCATTTGATTACACCATCATATATGGGCACAGGTTTTATAACAGTGTGATTTCTTTGCAATTTGATTATTAAATTGATTAGAGGAATGGAATCAGGCACGATTTTGGTGTCTGTGTTTGATGGAGGAAATAATCCATGGAMAGTGGTTGATGTTTTGATGTTGAACAGAGTGGAAACAAGTGACTCTGTGTTCATTTGGAAATTGTTTTAAACATTAAATGGGACAAATAAGAAGAAACGAAACTTTTATACRGATTTTTTTGGAAGGCATATTGTTTTGAGTTTGATGACATTGTGTTTAAACTTTAATTGCGAACAATGAGCAAGTTAATACACATAAATGATTAAATTATACATAGTAGTTGTTTAATTGATCACAGTGATTATTTGGTGAGTGTTGGATCTTTTGCATTGAATACAGAATGGTTTTATAGATTGCTTAATTAATCTTATGAATAGTATCCACTCATTTCCCCTATCATTATTTCACTTTCCGCTAATTACAATCCCCTCACCTTCCCATATCCATTACTTGCTCCCTATTCCTAAATTTTAATTACACTTAAGAGGAGCTCTGGATTGTGACAGTTTAAGATCATGGGGATGGATTACAGTGATATGTTATTTGGTTTACATTTCAGTTGATTGTTTGTTGTCTGTGAGCAGTAAACATGTTCTTTTTCCCCTCATTTTAACAGTTTTCACTCAATACAAACCCCTCGCATAGCTTGTGTTCGCCCCTTGCTCATTGACAACAATTGAACAATTTGTATGGATTGGATTGCATGAGTCTGATATGTTACTGAGACAAAATTTATTTCATATTTTAAAAGAGTTGTCATGTATGGTTGTCAAAGAAATTATTTGCTAATCAATCATGCATATAGGAATGAGCTTTTCAAGCAAAAGGTTGAAAATTGAGGCCCACCATGCCCTTGATAAAGGGAAAGTCACTACTTCCCCTTCCTTGCCTTCAAATGATTCTGATAAATCTGTGTCCTCCTGCATGCATTTGAGAGATGATTGCTCTCATGTGATCAGTGAGATTAAGCCCAAAGGCTCAGCACATCCAAAGGGAAATTCAGAGAGATCAAAAGGTGATTGCAGAAACAAGGGAAAGATTGCATCTCAGACTGGAAAATATGGATTTTAAGTTTTATTTTACTTATTTTTGATGACATTTGATTTCAGAAGTTTTGGACAACATGCTTTTTTGGATATATGAGTAATATATTTTTTGAAAATAATTTCAAATATCAATGAGATAAATTGTCAAACATGAATGTGATGATGGAAGTCACAAGGAGGGATCTTTTTGTTTAAATAACTATTATGTTATGATTGTTAAGAGCTAAAGGGGAGTCATGAGGGGTGCCACCTACTAGTTCTTATTTATTTAAAACACTTATTATGATTATTATTTTTCCCCCTAACTAAAAAGTTGGTTGAGTTTTTAGTTAACTTAACTAATGAAGTAGTTCAACTACTTCAACCAATTCTAATTTGTTTAAAGGTAAAAGGAAAGGAAGGAACAGAGGAGAATAGAAGGAGAAGCATACTAAGGTTTTCTCTTTGAGTTTGTGTTGAGATAGTTCATTTTTCATTCATTCCTTAATTTATTAGAAGCCTAATTTTTTTTTATGATAGTCGGGTCTTATTGTATACAGCAAGATTCAGGGTTGAATTACATCATTCAGACACTTGTTTTCAGAGGTGTTGATCTATCTTTGATAGTCTGTGTAGACTTGTCTGTTTGTGAATTAGTTTTCATGACTAACAAAGGCTATTGTGCAGAGTCGAGTGGGAAGAAATCTATGGCAAGTTGATCCATCTTTTAGAGTTCAATTTTTTATTTTCTGTCAGAGGTCCTTTTGTATGTTTCATCGGGGACGTCTAAGTTTGACTTTGGTCCAAAAATTCTTCATGAAATTTTGTAACACCCTATTTCCCCCAGATTATAAATATAACAAGACTGGCCAAGGACTATGGCAAACTCATAAGTATGAATATGTGATGTAAATGGACCTGCAGGAAGAGTTCAATGAATGTCAATAATATTTTGAATTTATTGCAGGACTGCTAAGAGGGGATGTGCAGAAAAGAGACCACGATGGTGGTGGAAGGCTCCTGAAAAGGTGGCGTTAACTTCCATCCTGAATGGATACCATATTTGGACTCCACTGGCCCGGAGAACCAAAAGCAGCTCGTTGGCCCTGAAATTTAATGCCTTGCAGGCTGGTAGGTTGATGTCTTGATGAGGGATGGGGAGGTGAACCGCCGGTCCGTAGAGCCATCATGACTGACCAGCGCAAGGGTAATTGTGCCACACGCAACCTCGCGAGAGGATAAGGCGTATGGCAGAATCGATTGAGGGGGAGACGCGAGGGGAACTCTGGCAATTTTTACGCAGAGTGAGTGATAGCAGGGAGGGAGGATTGCAACCTTCACTCCTGGTCACTGGCAGATGGAGAGACGCAGTCTCAGAACATCGTGGTCTCAGCTCGAGGGTGGCTAGTGGTAAATCTGTTGGGAGTCGTTGAGCCTACGGTTGGGTGGAAACGAGCACCCCTCTCAGCAGTTGCACCCATTTCTAAAATCATTTCTGATAAGTGTTTTGTTTACATATTACTTTTTGAAATTCATAGAATGATACATATATGTAAATGTTCATAGACCTGTGAAAGTGTAAAATGATTCCTGTGTAAGAATGTATGTGCAACGTTTTTGGGTAATGATTAATAGGCATATGCTTATAATAGAGGAAGCCATGCATGACCACATTGATACACTGAATCTAATTATGCCCAGGCTGAACTATGTTAGGCCTCCAGCTCATTCTCGGGAAGTTGCTTCCCCTCAGCCATATCCAGGAAAGCCCGGAATAAATCTCTTGTAGAAATTCCCTTCTTGGAAAGGTTTACCCAGTACCTGGAATATGAACTTGAAGGTGAAAGTCTCAATAACCCTGTACAAGGGGGAACGATCCTCTTAGGAACCCGAGATGGTAGCTTAGGGAAGGAATATCGAATCTACGGATGGGAATACATCGAGAATCCACAGTTTCCCCATGACCGTTAGATTAGCAGGAGAAGGTAGGGTGTTAAAGGCTTTACCACGTGATTTTTCCTGTGTCTCCACGGGTAATGAAGAGTCTAGGGCTGTTAAATCTGAACAGAGATCCCGACAGTCGTCGGATCTGCGGAAGTTACGCGGAGGTTAAGTCCTCGTGGATAGGAGGAGAAATCGACGGTCAGGATTCGCAGAGGAAGATTGTGAAATCCCGTCAGCCGTTAGATCTTGGGAAGGTTGCGCAGGGTTTAAGTCCTAGTATGCAGACAAGGAGTCCCGGAAGAGTCATCGGGATATCAGAGTCATCGGGGTTTGAAGGTCAAGAGAATCGAGACTTTGTAGGTCACGAAATCCCGAGAAAGGATCCTAGCCATTGATCTCAGTAGGACACGC
>JASDQU010588292.1:20915-41024 GCA_032191745.1 Picea mariana | reverse complement strand
CCCCCCCCCCCATTAGGGAATGGGATCCAAGCATGGCTAAAACAAACCTCTGAATTAGGAATATAATCAGGCTCCACAACCAACAATCTTCCACTTGGAGATTTATCAAAAGAACTCCATTGTTGTTGTACCTACTGGACTATACTCCACATTGAACCTGGAAAATTTCTCATCTTCACCTTCACGCTTGAAGACCAACTGAAACTGAGCAGGAACTCATTTTCTCCTTGGTTACTCCCTTTGTTAACATGTTTGTGGGATTTAGGATAGTATGTATCTTTTCCAAATTCAAATGTTCATACTCCAAGATGGATCGTATGAAAGGAAGGTTGTATGTGCTTATTCTTCGAATGGAAGGCTGAGTTCTTTGCAAGATGAATGGCACTCTTGTTGTCATAGTACAACCTGACATTCTGTTTCTTCTTTCCCAATTCCTTCATAAACCTTTGTAACCAAATCATATCTTTACTAGCCTCTGTAGCAGCAACATGCTCTGCTTTTGTTGTTGAAAGTGCAACAACCTTTTGTAGTTTTGAAATCCAACTTACTTTTGTTCCACCTACAATAAAAACATACCATTTGGTGCTCCTCCTTCTATCCTTATCACCTACTATATACGAATCAACATATCCCTATAGAATAGTGTATGAACCTCCAAAACATAATGCATGAGTATCAATACTTATCAAATACCTGAGAATCCACTTTACTTCCTCCCAATTTTCTTTACGTGGATTGTTCATATACCTCCTCACAACTCCCACTACATGTGCAATATATTTTCTTTTGCAAACCATCGCATACATCAAGCTGCCAACTATTGATGAATAAGGGACCCTGGACATGTATTGTATCTCCTCTTGTGTCTTGGGACACATTTCCTTGGTTAATTTGAAATGACTAGCCAAAGGTGTACTAACTTGTTTTTCATTTTTCATTCTAAACCTCTCCAACACCTTATTTATGTACTCACCCTGAGACAATGTCAATTTGTGATTTTTCCTGTCTCTTGTTATTCTCATACCAAGTATTTTCTTTGCAGCACCCAAATACTTCATTTCAAATAAATTAGATAATTTCTTCTTGAACACATTTATATCCTACATATTAGACCCTGCAATAAGCATGTCATCTACATACAATATAAATATAATATAGCTTCCATTTTATAGCCTTTTAAAATAAACAAAGTGATCATAATGGTGTCTACTATAACCTTGTTCTCTCATAAACCTGTCAAACCTCAAATACCACTACCTTGGAGCTTTTTTTAGGCCATACAATCTCTTCTTCAACCTCCATACCAAATTTTCCTTCCCTTTGACCTCATACCGCTATGGTTGTTTCATATAAATCTCTTCCTCCAAAACCCCATGGAGAAAAGTTGTTTTTACATCTAACTGTTCAAGATGCAAATATTCTACTCCCACAAGACTTAAAATAATCCTAATTGATGTCATATTAACAAAAGGAGAAAATATTTCATCAAAATATATACCTTTCTTTTGTGCAAACCCCTTTACAACAAGTATAGCCTTATACCACTTGTTTCCTCCATATTCTTTCTTCAACTTGTAGACCCATTCAATTTGCAATGCTCTTTTTCCTGCAGGAAACTTAACCAAGTCCCAAGTCTCGTTATTTACCAAGGAATCTATTTCCTCTTTCATGCCTTTCCCCCACTTCTTTTTAGTATCTACCTGCATTTCCTCTTCATAACATTTTGGTTCACCAGAATCAGTCAACAATAAATAATACAATGAAGGAGAGTATCGTTCATAGGGTCTAATTAACCTGATAGATATTCTAACAAAACTTGTAGGAGTTTGAGGTACATGTTTCTCCTGTTGTTGTACATTTTGATTTTCCGGTACCTTTGGAATTTCTTTTTCAGTGATCTCATCAAGCATTGTGTATTCTGGTTTTTCTTTTTCTTGTTTCTTTCCCTGCAACTAATCTTTGTACATGACCTTATCATTAAATATGACATCTCTACTCCTAATGATTTTGTGATTTTCATAATCCCATAAGTGATAACCAAAATCATTAACACCATATCCAATAAAGGTACACTTCTTGGATTTTTCATCGTGCTTTGTTCTATTTTCTTTATCAATATGGACAAATGCTTCACAACCAAAAGTCTTCAAAAAAGAATAGTTTACCCTTTTACTTGTCCATTCCTCCTATGGAATTCCACCATACAAAGATAATGAAGGTTATTTCTTTATTAATTAAATAACAATATCTACAACATCTACCCAAAACTATAAGTGAAACCTAGCATCCAATCTCATACGCCTTGCATGCTCCATGATTGTCATGTTCATCCTTTCTGACACACCATTTTATTGTGGTGTTCCTGGAACTTTTTTCTCTCTACAAATCCCATGGTATGAACAGTAATAATCAAACTCATTGTTGTAATAGTCACCTCCATTGTTTGATCTAAGACACTTCAACCTTTTTCCCGTCTCATTCTCAACCAAAGCTTTCCATTTCTTAAAAGTATCAAAGACATCATATTTTTGTCTAATGCAATAAACCCAAGTTTCTCTAGTTGCATCATCAATAAAAGTAAAATAATAATGAGATATTCCAAGAGATGATACCTGAGTTGGTCCCCATACATTTTATGCACAATCTCTAACCTTTCACTCTTCTTTTGTTTTTCGACTCTAAGAAATTTGACTCTTTTTTGTTTTCCATAAACACAATGCTCACAGAAATCCAAATCAAATTGTTGAAGATCTAGCAACAAATTTATTTTGTGAAGTATCTGCATCCCCTTCTCACTCATGTGTCCAAGCCTATGATGCCACAGTGTTGTATCATCTCATGTAGAAGCTAAAGAGATAGAAGAGTCAATATTACTAGTACATAAATGCAATGTACCTACCTTCTCTCCTTTTTATATCACCAGTGATCCTTTAGTGATCTTCCACACCTTATCTGTAAATATAGATATACAGACTTCACTTTCCAACTACCCCRTTGAAATTAGACTTTTCCTTATATCTAGTACATGTCATACCTCTTTCAATAACCATTGGTTTCCATTATTTTTCTTTATTTGTAACTTACCCATTCCAACAWTTTTTCATGGTGCATCATCACATAAATGAACCTATCCAAAATCATCTTGAAAATAATCTAGAAAATGTTTCGTATGGGGTGTGGCATGAAATGAAGCCCCTGAATCTACTACCCAAGACTYGGAATTATTATCTATAGAAATAATCAAAGCATCTTGTAACACATCACCTATTACATTTTCTTCTTGATTTTTCTCTTGTTTTCCATCTCTTTGTTTCTTTGGAGCTCTACAGTGTTTCTTTAGATGCCCTTTCTTCCCACAATTCCAGCACTCTATATTTCCCAGTCTAGATTTAGATCTTCCCTTCCTAGAATTCCTGTAGTTCCTTGAGCCCTTTCCTCTATCCTTTTGTCTTCCCCTATTCTCCATGTTTAATGCATTACCTGATGTCTCACTTGTGCTTTCCCACCACATTTCCTCGCTAAGGATAACACCAACAACATCATCAAATTTTAGAGTGTTTGAACCAGAGAAAGAGTTACTTACAACCATGACCAAGCCATTATAGCTTTCTGGAAATGAAGAGCCCTGACCTCATCATCAAAGTCCACTTTTACATAACTTAGTTGATTATTAACTGTATTAAATTCATTTAAATGATCTACAACAGACCCACCTTCTGACATTTTTATATTAAAAAGTCGCTTCATTAGAAATACCTTATTGGACACCAAGGGTTTTTCATACAATTTAGCCAATGTGTCCATCATCTCCTTCGTTGTCTTTTCTTTTGAAATATTGAAATATTTCGACACTGCCAGACTCAGTCATATTGTTCCTAGTGCCTTTTTGTCAAGAACCTCCCATTCTTCATCATTCATGGTCTTTGGCTTCTTTGATATTCCACCCAATGGTAGGAATAGATCCTTCTTATATAAATAATCTTCCATCTGCATCTTCCATAACTGGTATTTTTGACAGTTAAATTTCTCGACCCTAAACTTCCCATCTTCCGCCATTTCTCCCACTCGAACAAGGAACCCTCTTTTTCCTGCGAGTTACCTTTCACTCTAATACCACTTGTTAGAAAAACAGGATCACGGAGCAATAAAATAAAGCAAATGCAGAAATAAAACATAGAAGATACACAATACAATAAAGACACAGATATATGTGGTTCACCTAGTGTGGGATACGTCCACAAGAGAAATTTCTAGGTCCTTCCTTTTTATTATCCAGCAAAATGAAGGGATACAACCTACACCACACCCATTTTAACTTCCTCTTCTTTCTCTCACATTCACCTCTCTCAAAATACAATATTCAAATAATAAATAGTCACAATACAAATCCCTCATAAGAGAGGGTATCCTTCTAGGGAAAAAAACCCTAAAAATAACATTTACTGTCATATCTGCAACCTTACAATGAACGGTCAGATTGACTACAAAATTACAGTATTTTACAAGGCAATTTTTCCCAATATTTCACTTCCAAGGGCGCTTCCCCTGAATCCCCCACCAGGGGGGCCTACAAAAATTGTCGCCCCCCCCCCCTCTGGACCCCCCCTGGCGACAGTTGTGGGGCGAAAGCACGTCTAAAACAAACTTCTGAATCAGGAAGATAATCAAGCTCCACAACCAACAGTATCAAGTGTTTTATCCTTGAGGATAAAACCAAATTTCCCTTCAAAAACATTCATGTATAGAACATGAATAGTTGTTGTTGGTGTACGTATATTGGTCGAGATATAACCATACAGTTTATCAAATATAGTATCAAACTCTTTCACTATTTCATTCTCTTTTTTATTAATTTAATTGAACTATTCTAGTATCATTCTACTGTCTTTCTTCATTTACCACATGCTTTTGAGAAACTTAGTGAAATCATCATACGATGCCAAATGATCATCGGGTATTCCTCTGAAACACCTCTGGGAATCTTCATTAAGGGGCATGGATAATCGCCTCATTTCAAAATCTTCATGTTCAATTACTTCATTCAATAATGCCACACCTACTGCATACAGGTGGTCTTCTGGTTTCACCACATCATTTCCAGTGAATTTTGGCAACCATTTATGAATCTCCTTGGGCATAGTTTTGGGATATCCATCAATGGTGGCTAGCTTCAATGGTTTGAAAAGGATCATGGACCAAGTGTGAACCATTTTTTTAAGGGGAAGGAAAACTTGGAACAAGGTTTTGACAATGGGGGACTTATGAGGGAGCCTTCTTCGGTAAACCTTAGAAGGTTTGAGTCTTCTTGGGGGAAGGGTTGGTGGGTTCTAGGATGGTGAAGTCTCCAAATGAGTTTTATGCAAAGCTCATAAAGAATAGGAAGGGATATTCCCTCAAATGGAGTCACTAGGAAAACTATGGGTAAAGAATTTGGGACCAAATCTTGCCAAAGTGCCATTAGGGCTCGAAAAAGGATTCAAAATCCTCCCCGACAACGACAGAAAAATGTTATCACACAATCTGTAGATTAGGAAAAACCCAACCCAATCCAAGAAAGTGTGACAACGATGGGATTACCTACCCATTTTCACCTTAGATAGACACTCCCCTCGCTTTAGTGATGATAAAACACTACAATGGGGGAATCTTGGTGACCCTAGGGGGATTGAGATGAAAAGTGATATGATGATGAGTGAAACCCATATAGGTCAAGCTTGGAGATGAAGAATGGCTTGGAAAATATTCATGTGAAGGGGTAAATAGTTTACAAGTGTTATGCACTTGCAAAACAGTGTTAGCCCTGCCTAGACCAAGAAAAATGATAACAAACCAAGCCTTTTATCAAAGGGGATCAACCAAGAATTCTTTTTATCCCAAACTGAAGCAGTATGAAAATATATAGATCAACAAACAAATATATCACTAGCTGAAAAACTAACCATCAAAAACATCAAATAATTATTGGATAATCAAACCTTAAACATGTAGATAATATTCCAACACTTAAACTCAAGTTTTTATGGTAAAAGAGGGCTGAAAAAATATTATATCATAAATATATTTGTGCATACTTGTGGTTGTAGAAAAATTTTTCTACAGCAACAAGTTCTAGCCACTGAATTCACAAGCAAAGCACCCAAATGAAAGCCTTTGACAAGGAGAATAATTAGCACCAATTACTTGCAATTTTTAGCGGTAGAAAGAGTAGAGAAAGATGATTGAAGAGTGAGTTTGAAGCATCCCTAATGGTTGTATCAATTATTTTTTAACAACAATAGAGTCACTTGTTTAAAGGAGACACCCTTAGGGCTCAAACAAGATTATAACATGTAGAATCAATTCCAACTAGGGAAAATGCAATATCTCAACAATTCACATATACAAATGCAATGATTTTGTATCTCCATTGAAAATTAGATTAGTGCCTTATCAGTTGGGTTATGGTATTTCTTGTTGTAAGGTATAGTTTTTTTACCTCTCTAGGGGTATAAGTCTTTTTACTCCATAGGGAAAACACAACTATCAAGGTAAATCTAGGAGGGTTTAAACCTTTTTACTACTCCTATTAACCTTTGCAAAGTAGCTTATCCAACACAATAGTGATAGATATTAGTGGAGAGTGTATGCCCTTATACTCCTCCAAGGGTTTTAGACAATAATAACCATGAAACAAGAATAAATAACAACAATATACAGAAAATTCCTTACCAATTCCAATAGATCGCAAGTAAAAAATCCTTCTCTACCAAGAATATTCCACCAGAAAGCAAGAAAAAGTCATCCAAGAGATAGTGCCTTAGATTCTTCCACCCAGAGACAAGTATTAGCATGCAAAAGAATAAGAGAGAGAGAGAGAGAGAGAGAGAGAGAGATGTGATTTTCCCAAGTAGGGAGAAAATTTCAGCGGACACTTATGTAATTCTCAAGTGTGATATGTCTAAAATGAAAGTGACAAGGCCTTTATTTATACAAGACCTTGTAAAACCAATTTTTCTACATGATTATGGTAAAACACAAATTATGGAGGCCTACCTCCTCAATTTTCCCCTTTACAAATTATAATTCAAGTTTAGAAAAGAAGAAATCCCTAAATGATTATGTCATGCCCTTTAGGGGTGACATTTTGGCATAATGAGAAATCCGTTGAGGTTCTTGAGGGAGATGTTAAGCCTCCAAAGGCCATATCTTCATGTGCAAGAGTCTTCCTTCATTAATATGTGCTAAGTCATTATCGAACCATACAACACCACCAAACCCTATCCCTCCAAGAATGATACCATGCCCCAGGAGATGACATTTTGAGCCTCCAAGGCCAAACGTTGGGAAAAGGGGGGATAGTCTCCTTCTCCAAGGTGTCCTTTCATGCCTCCAAAGGAAACGTTAATCATCCATGTGTCTAAAGAGAAGGGAGTGCATCATCCAACATGTGGGATTCATGCCCCAAATGAAATTCCAAGTGACTGTGTGCCTTCACGATCAAGCTTTCACTTATCAAGGACCTGCAAAGACAAACAAGTATGTCCTCCAAGGGTACACAAGTCACAATATCATGCCAAATAAGCCATATATAAGAAAATAACCACCCAAACATGTGTTGGACACACCTACCACACTTAGAGGGGGGTGAATGAGTGTGGGGCTCTTTTTCCCAAACCTTCCCTCTTTACAAAAACTCATTAGTTAACATTCAACATTTATTCATTACCCATTGTTATCATTTATAACTAGTTAGATGAGAACATATATCAGCAATATATCAGCATCAAGTCATCACTACAAGGAACACAAATAACACAAGATGTATGTACAATTTTTCTTTTTATTATGGACAACAATCTGGGGTTTATCAGCAACAACTGAATAAAGTACAACTCTACAAGAGCACCAGCTCTATTATGCAAGACTTAGCTTACACCCTCAGCACCAACTGAGATGAGGCAACAATCCTCGATAGATATCAATCTGTCAATAGGTACGTGACCTGTCATTAGTGCAGCTAGAGTGTGCACATGCCCTGGATCACTACAGCTTGTGTATGCACGTAGCCTATGTATACAGGAGTCTGCATATACATTCTGAGCAGTTAGGGTTTATCCTTCAATATCAACTCAAATCATTTGCAACCAGTATATCATTCTCTTCTGTCTTTGACTGTCCAATCTGACCACTAGCCAGTCACAACACATCCAATATCTTCAATAGCTTGTTCATGCTCCACAACAAATCAATATGAATGCTATCTCAATCTAGTATAAACAAATAGTATACCATAGAAATCATGTCACCACTGAATCAAAAGAGTATTGCTCACTCCATCAACCAAATAAACCAAACTAAACCACATCATAGAATCCATACCAAGAATTCCCTAAGAATTCACAACACATCAAACAATAGTATCTATCAAGACAATAATGTAACCATACCAGTGTCTCAGTGATATATCTAAGCCCATAGAATGCAAATCTGGAACCTCCCTCATCATCCAAGAGCTTGGCACCAACTCAAACACAAATCTCCATGATGTTATTCACCGTATGCTAACTCTCTTCATACATCCCACGTACATACTCACCCTATACACAGCCAGCCTATGTATACCTCAATGTATACTCGCCCTATACACATACAGCCCGCGAATGCATCAGAAGATGGGGTTTTCTGTGAATCCGAGCATTTTTCCATCAAGATCTCCAACATTGCCGAAACTTTGATGTGTCCATGAGATCCTCCTCTCACTCTCTTCCTCAGAATAGATCTTCAATCATGCTCAAGAGATCCACACCAATAAGATTCTCTCACATGAAGCTCTCCATCAATACTCCAACAGATATTCACAAGAAGATCTCCAATGATCCACAAAAAGGATGATCTACAAGATACCATAGCTATCTTATTTATACTTTCATCTTCTAGGTCACTTAACCCATTTTTAGGTTACTTAACCCATTTCTAGGTCACTTAACCTATTTTCCATATTTTAGGGTTAACCACTTTCCATGAATAGAAAGTTCTCCAATACTTTATCATTTAAATATTCCCTCTTGATTTTGTCACTTCTCTTTATTATTTAAATAATCCATCTTGATTTTGTCACTTTACTTTATCATTTAAATAATGATTTCTTCTCTTCAAGAACTTTGACTTCTTTGACCTTCGGGGCTTCAAGCCTTCATATGGGGGTCCTCCAACTTTATAAGGCCATAACTCTCAAATCGTGAGGAGTTATGTGACATTCCACATACCACCAGAAATGGAATGACAAGCATTATCCATCTAGGATAGTTTCACCAACAAATTCATTGATCTTCATCGCATTATTCCACATACAAGCATGAGTCCTCCAACCATTCTTCTAGGATAACTCAATCCGCAAAGCGTCTTCCCATGAGGGCTTTCACCATAAGGGGACCACTTTGGAGTTCATCCATTTGTGCACCTTATCAATCATGATAAGACAATAATGAGTCATCTTTTCATCAAACAAACTATGCATCATCATGTATCAATGACAACTCATTGATCCATCTTCATCTATGCATCATATCAATGATTCATCTTTATCAATTGGTTTCCACTTTGACATCTATCACTCTCATCAAGGATAATTCATTTATATTGTTCATCAATCATCAATCAATCAATCCTATCAAACAATCCATCACTTGACATTAATCAATCATTTAAAATCAATCAATTAAACTATTGGCATCAATGACAACATGATCCAACAATCTCCCCCTTTGGCATTGATGGCGATACCAACATTGATGTCAATCACCAATCACCAATTATTGATGTCGACATGTAGATAAGGTATGCTCTACATCAATAGTCAATGTGACTATATCCCCACATCAATAAATATCAATCACATCAATGTGATTAACTCTCCCCCTTTGACATCAATGGAAAAGGGCCATTCTCCTCTTGGGGATGCTCCCCCTGTCTGAATGCCTTTGTTATTCCTCTGAATAATCTATCCCCTTTTGAACAAGGGATATCACTCTGATGTAATGCTGAATATACATCGAACATACTCCCCATGTGGCCATCGCTCCTCCTAGAATTATGCCTCTATTCTTTTTCTTCAAATATAGGGATCTTTTCTAGGTGTGCATCTGATAAATATCTCCTCCTAGAATCATGGGAAGAAGAATGACTCCCCCTAAGGGTATGTCTCCCCCTATCTTCTCTGTAAGATAAACAATATGCTACCATATGACGATCCTTGGACCTATTCATGCATCAAACTTGTGCCATACCATACATCATGAAACAAAAGATATGTCATCAATGAAATAGAGAATCATGAACAATATATCAACTAGGTACATCATGTACCAAAATGTGCCCACCATGCACAACGCCCATGTACATCAACAATGTGCCAAAAGATATCATCCATGAAATGTATCCACCATATGCCAACATGTGCATCTACCAATATGTCAACATGTGCATCTACCAATTATGCCAATCATGTGCATCTATCAATATGCTAAACAAATACCATCCATGAGTGTACCATCATGCATCATTACTTGCACTAAGAAAGTGTATCAACCATGCATCAACAAGCTATGACTCCCAAAGGTGTACAAATCAGCTCTCCAACTGCATGTCCCAATATGTAGTTTAACCACATGCAAAATGCATGCACCATGATATCCAACAATACCATATGCTTCCAATAATACATCATAAGATATATCAATGAAACTTCAGTTATGTCCAACCATGTACCCAAACAGATTATTTTACATAATCCAATAGATGAGCATTTGATCAACATCAATCCATACTCATGGGTTAGTGCCATGCACCCAAGATTTATTTTATATCATAACCTTGCGTGATCTAAATTAGAACCATGATAACCTGCAACAAATAGTGTCAAAACCTGCAATAAACAATGTCAAACCCTGCAAAACAGATTTATACCATTACATCAAGTTGCAACCCATGTGCATTGCCTTTTTCCCAAGGCTTTACCACATATACACAGCCTGCTGCACAACAGAGCGCATGTGTACGTGACCTATGCAAGGTCAGCCATCATATGTATGTGACTGTCACCCATGTATGCCTCAGTAGATGTCTCACTTAAGCTTCCCTTCAATCTTTCATTCTATTCTGCCTGCTCTGTCTTCTTCACCCACTTCTGTAGATGACCCTTATCCTTAGAACTTGAGCTCTAAGAATTCATCTTTTCAAAGATGTCTCCCTTTCTTACTTCATTTCTTCTTCTAGCCATGCTATGTGAATTCCTCATCATGGACTTTCTTCTTGTGTTCCAACACTCCTGGGATTTGTGGCCAAATCCACTACAGTTGTAGCATCTTATGGTGTTACAATGAATAGCAATGTGTCCTAGTTGATCACATCTCCAACACCTCATGGTGTTATAAAATCTTCTATTATATCTCCTTTCATAAGATCTACACTCAAAATATTTGTGACCATATCCATTACATGAATAACAATGTCCATGAAAAATACTTTCATACCTTTGCTTTGGTGTCCCAATAATAGCTTCTTGATGTCTTCCTTGCTTTGTTCTTTTGAAATTTTCTTTCCCTTGTGTAGATGGTTGTTTTGCAACATTGTCTTCCTTCTTTGATGGACTTACCTCATGCTTCTTTGAGGTGCTTGCTTCAGCATGTGTATCTTCTCCTTTGTATCCAAGACCTGATTTATCACATGATGACCTTTGACTTTCCAAGATCTCATCCAAGATTCGTGAGTTATTCAAGAATTTGTTTGACTTTTCTATCTTCTTTCTAAGGTCAACAATTTCAGCTTCTAACTTACAACATGGCTCTTCCTTTTCATTTATTTGAATCTTCAATAGTTCTTCTATTCTTTTGGCTTCTTCAATTTGGGTCTTGAGATGGACAATGGTTTCAAAACTTTTGTTAATATCATCATCTACATTTATATATTCTTTTCCATTATTTAGTCTTGTGATCTCTTCTTCCTTTTCTTCTAATTTATAACTCTCTTCTTGTTCTTTGAGCATTCCCTTTAACTTCAAGATGTACCTTTGAATCCTCCTAAGAAACTTCTTAGTGTTATCCGAAATATATTTATAGTGTGTATAAAAATGATCACTCCTATACATGTATAAACCCTCTTCAATTTCCTTTTGAAGTTATAATAGATTTTCTTCTATTATTTCCATGGGATAACTATCATAAAACTTTACACAAACTGTTTATAGATCATCTTCTTCACTTGAGAAAAATTCAACATCATCACACTTTGAATCATTGCAATCAAGAGTCTTGGGAGAATCTTTACCTTCAATATATTCCTTCTTGCCAACACCATCACATGATTTTTTGCCTTCATTTGAAATGTCTTCAAGATCTTCCTTTGTGCTATCATTACTTGATTCTTAATCTTCACTTGAAATGTTTTCAAAATCACATTTAGAAACAATGCATTCAAGAGTTTTTTATGATTCTTTACCTTTCATGATCTTAATGGAGTGGTCTTCAATTTCTTCCTTCTCCTTCTTTCTTTGATATGTCTCCTCTAGCTTTAGCCATAGATCCTTGGTGGAAGTGCATTGTCCCATGCTCTCTTTGATAGGGCTTGAGAGTCCACTAAGAATGGTCTTGAGAGCCAATGCATCATTCTTCTTTCCTTCTCTTTGAGCTGCAAACTTTGACTTGTTCTTCAATGGCACTGATCCACCAATGGCTGCCTTCCAAATAGTTTCTTTCATTGTCTTCAATTATAATATCATTTCTATTCTCCAAGTAGAATATTCTTCCTCATCAAGGATTGGAACTTCATCATCCATTTGTGTGTCTATTTATCTCCTTCAAGCTTGTTAAGGCTTGCAGTGAAGGTCGTCTCTGATCCCAATTGTTGGACACACCTACCACACTTAGAGGGGGGGTGAATGAGTGTGGGGCTCTTTTTCCCAAACCTTCCCTCTTTACAAAAACTCCTTAGTTAACATTCAACATTTATTCATTACCCATTGCTGTCATTTATAACCAGTTATATGAGAACATATATCAGCAATATATCATCATCAAGTCATCACTACAAGGAACACAAAGAACACAAGATGTATGTACAATTTTTCTTTTTATTATGGACAACAATCCGAAGTTTATCAGCAACAACTAAATAGAGTACAACTCTACAAGAGAACCACCTCTATAATGCAAGACTCGTCTTACACCCTCAGCACCAACTGAGATGAGGCAACAATCCTCAACATATATCAATCTGTCAACAGGTACGCGACCTATCAGTAGTGATGCCAGCGTGTGCACGTGCCTTGGCTCACTACAGCCCACGTATGCACACGGCCTGTTTATACAGTAGTCTGTGTATACCTTCTGAGCAGTTAGGGTTTATCCTTCAAGATCAACTCAAATCATATGCAACTAGTATATCATTATCTTATGTCTCTGACTGTCCAATCTGACCACCAGCCAGTCACAACACATCCAAGCTCTCCAATAGATTGTTCATGCTCCACAACAAATCAATATGAATGTTATCTCAATCAAGTATAAACAACTAGTATAGCATAGCAATCATGTCACCACTAAATCAAAAGAGTACTGCTCACTCCATCAACCAAATCAACCAAACTGAACCACATCATAGAATCCATACCAAGAATTTCCTAAGAATTCACAACACATCAAACAATAGTATCTATCAAGACAATAATGTAACCATACCAGTGTCTCAATGATAGATCCGAGCCCGTAGAATGCAGATCTGGAACCTACCTCATCATCCAAGAGCTTGGCACCAACTCAAACAAAAATATCCATGATGTTATTCACCATAGGCTCCCTATCTTCATACATCCCACGTACATACTCACCCTATACACAGCCATCCCGCGTATACCTCAATGTGTATGCACCCTATACATATACAGCCCGCGTATGCATCAGAAAATAGGGTTTTCTGTGAATCCAAGTATTTTTCCATTAAGATCTCCGACATTGAGAAAAATTTGATGCATCCATGAGATCCTCCTCTCGCTCTCTTCCTCTAAATAGATCTTCAATCATGCTCAAGAGATTCACACCAATAGGATGCTCTCACGTGAAGCTCTCCATCAATACTCCAAAAGATATTCTCAAGAAGCTCTCCATTGATCCATAAAAAGGATGATCTACTAGAGACCATAGCTATATTATTTATACTTTCATCTTCTACGTCACTTAACCCACTTTAGGTTACTTAACCCATTTCTAGGTCACTTAACCTATTTTCCATATTTTAGGGTTAACCACTTTCCATGAATAGAAAGTTATCCAATACTTTATCATTTAAATATTCCTTCTTGATTTTGTCACTTCTCACTATCATTTAAATAATCCATCTTGATTTTGTCACTTTACTTTATCATTTAAATAATGATTTCTTCTCTTCAAGCACTTTGACTTCTTTGACCTTCAAGGCTTCAAGCCTTCATATGGGGGTCCTCCAACTTTATAAGGCCATAACTCTCAAACCGTGAGGAGTTATGTGGCATTCCACATACCACCGGAAATGGCATGACAAACACTATCCATCTAGGATAGTTTCACCAACAACTTAATTGATCTTCATCTCATTATTCCACATACAAGCATGGGCCCTCCAACCATTATTCTAGGATAACTCAATCCACAAAGCATCTTCCCGTGAGGGATTTCACCATAAGGGAACCACTTTGGAGTTCATCCATTTGTGCACCTTATCAATCATGATAAGACAATAATGAGACATATTTTCATCAAACAAACTATGCATCATCATGTATCAATGAAAACTCATTGATCCATCTTCATCTATGCATCATATCAATGATCCATCTTTATCAATTGGTTTCCACTTTGACATATATCACTCTCATCAAGGATAATTCATTTATAGTGTTCATCAATCATCAATCAATCAAGCCTATCAAACAATCCATCACTTGACATCAATCAATCAAACTATTGGCATCAATGACAACATGATCCAACAATCTCCCCCTTTGGCATTGATGGCAATACCAACATTGATGTCAATCACCAATCACCAATTATTGATGTCAACATGTAGATAAGGCATGCTCTACATCAACAGTCAATGTGACTATCTCTCCCCATCAATAAACATCAATCACATCAATGTAATTAACTCTCCCCCTTTGACATCAATGGCAAAGGGTCATTCTCCTCTTGGGGATGTTCCCCCTGTCTGAATGCCTTTGATATTCCTCTGAATAATCTCTCCCCTTTTGAACAAGGGATATCACTCTGATGTAATGCTAAATATACATCGAACATGCTCCCCCTGTGACCATCGCTCCTCCTAGAATTATGCCTCTGTGATTTTTCTTCAAATATAGGGCTCTTTTCTAGGTGTGCATCTGATAAATATCTCCTCCTAGAATCATGGGAAGAAGAATGACTCCCCCTAAGGGTATGTCTTCCCCTATATTCTCTGCAAGATAAACAATATGCTACCATATGACAATCCTTGGACCTGTTCATGCATCAAACTTGTGCCATACCATACATCATGAAACAAAATACATGTCATCAATGAAATAGAGAATCATGAACAATATATCAACCAGGTACATCATGTACCAAAATGTGCCCACCATGCACAACACCCATGTACATCAATCATGTACATCAACAATGTGCCAAAATATATCATCCATGAAATGTATCCACCATATGCCAACATGTGCATCTACCAATATGCCAACATGTGCATCTACCAATTATGCCAATCATGTGCATCTATAAATATGCTAAACAAATACCATCCATGAGTGTACCATCATGCATCATTACTTGCACAAAGCAAGTGTATCAACCATGCATCAACAAGCTATGACTCCCAAAGGTGTACAACTCAGCTCACCAACTGCATGTCCCAATATGTAGTCCAACCACATGCAAAATGCATGCACCATATATCCAACAATACCGTATGCTTCCAATAATACATCATAAGATATAAAAATGAAACTTCAATTATGTCCATCCATGTACCCCAATAGATTATTTTACCTAATCCAATAGATGAGCATTTGATCAACATCAATCCATACTCATGGGTTAGTGCCATGCACCCAAGATTTATTTTATATCATAACCTTGCATGATCTAACCTAGATCCATGAAAA
This sequence comes from Picea mariana, assembly GCA_032191745.1. Taxonomy (NCBI): domain Eukaryota; kingdom Viridiplantae; phylum Streptophyta; class Pinopsida; order Pinales; family Pinaceae; genus Picea; species Picea mariana. The sequence continues at coordinate 24,865 of JASDQU010588292.1, read as the reverse complement.
CCTGCAGGAAACAGTGTAAGAACCTGCAATAAACAATGTCAGACCCTGCAACACAGATTTGTACCATCACATCAAGCTGCAACCCATGTGCATTTCCTTTTTCCCAAGGCTTTACCACATATATGTGGCCTGTTTCACAACAGAGCGCATGTGTACGCGACCTATGCAAGGTCAGCCAGTGTATGTACACGATTGTCACCACTGTCACCCGCATATACCTCAGTAGATGTCTTACTTAAGATTCCTTTCATTATTTCATTCTATTATGGTTGCTTTGTCTTCTTCACCCACTTTTGTAGATGACCCTTCTCCTCAGAACTTGACCCCTGAGCATCCATCTTTTCAAAGATGTCTCCCTTTCTTACTTCATTTCTTCTTCTAGCCATGCTATGTGAAGTCCTCATCATGGACTTTCTTCTTGTGTTCCAACACTCCTGGGATTTGTATCCAAATCCACTACAGTTGTAGCATCTTATGGTGTTACAGTGAACAGCAATGTATCCTACTTGATCACATATCCAACACCTCATGGTGTTATAAAATCTTCCATTATATCTCCTTTCATAAGATCTACACTCAAACGATTTGTGACCATATCTATTACATGAATAACAATGCCCATGAAAAATACTTTCATACCTTTGCTTTGGTGTCCCAAGAATAGCTTCTTGATGTCTTCCTTGCTTTGTTCTTTTGAAATTTTCTTTCCCTTGTGTAGATGGTTGTTTTGCAACATTGTCTTCCTTCTTTGATGGACTTACCTCATGCTTCTTTGAGGTGTTTGCTTCAGCATGTGTATCTTCTCCTTTGTATCCAAGACTTGATTTATCACATGATGACCTTTGACTTTCCAATATCTCATCCAAGATTAGTGAGCTATTCAAGAATTTGTTTGACTTTTCTATCTTCTTTCTAAGGTCAACAATTTCAGCTTCTAACTTACAACATGACTCTTCCTTTTCATTTATTTGAATCTTCAATAGTTCTTCTATTCTTTTGGCTTCTTCAATTTAGGTCTTGAGATGGACAACGGTTTCAAAACTTTTGCTAATCTCGTCATCTACATTTATATCTTCTTTTCCATTATTTAGTCTTGTGATCTCTTCTTCCTTTTCTTCTAATTTAGAACTCTCTTCTTGTTCTTTGAGCATTCCCTTTAACTTCAAGATGTACCTTTGAATCCTCCTAAGAAAATTCTTAGTGTTATCTGAAAGATAGTTATAGTGTGTATAAAAATGATCACTCATATACATGCATAAACCCTCTTCAATTTCCTTTTGAAGTTCTAATAGATTTTCTTTTATTCTTTCCATGGGATAACTATCATCAAACGTTACACAAACTGTTTATAGATCATCTTCTTCACTTGAGAAAAATTCAACATCATCACACTTTGAATCATTGCAATCAAGAGTCTTGGGAGATACTTTACCTTCAATATCTTCCCTCTTGCCAACACCATCACATGATTTTTTGCCTTCATTTGAAATGTCTTCAAGATCTTTTGTGCTATCATTACTTGATTATTTATCTTCACTTGAAATGTTTTCAAAATCACATTTAGAAACAATGCATTCAAGACTTTTTGATGATTCTTTACCTCTGATGATTTTGATGGAGTGGTCTTCAATTTCTTCCTTCTCCTTCTTGTTTTGATATGTCTCAGATCCTTGGTGGAAGTGCATTGTCCCATGCTCTCTTTGATAAGGCTTGAGAATCCACTAAGAATGGTCTTGAGAGCCAATGCATCATTCTTCTTCCATTCCCTTTGAGATGCAAACTTTGACTTGTTCTTCAATGGAACTGATCCACCAATGGTTGCCTTCCAAATAGTTTCTCCCATTGTCTTCAATTATCAACTCATTTATATTCTCCAAGTAGAATAGTCTTCCTCATCAAGGATTGGAACTTCATCATGCATTTGTGTGTCTATGGATCTCCTTCAAGCTTGTTAAGGCTTGTAGTGAAGGCCTGCTCTGATCCCAATTGTTGGACACACCTACCACACTTAGAGGGGGGGTGAATGAGTGTGGGGATATTTTTCCCAAACCTTCCCTCTTTACAAAAACTCCTTAGTTAGCATTCAACATTTATTCATTACCCATTGTTGTCATTTATAACCAGTTAGATGAGAACATATATCAGCAATATATCATCATCAAGTCATCACTAAAAGGAACACAAAGAACACAAGATGTATGTACAATTTATTTTTTTATTATGGAAAACAATCTGGGGTTTATCAACAACAATTGAATAGAGTACAACTCTAAAAGAGCACCATCTCTATAATGCAAGACTCATCTTACACCCTCAGCACCAACTTAGATGAGGCAACAATCCTCAACAAATATCAATCTGTCAACATGTACGTGACCTGTCAGTAGTGCAGCCAGTGTGTGCACATGCCCTAGCTCACTACAGCCCACGTATGCACATGGCCTGTGTAAACAACAGTCTGTGTATACCTTCTGAGCAGTTAGGGTTTATCCTTCAAGATCAACTCAGATCATCTGCAACCAGTATATCATTTTCTTTTGTCTTTGACTGTACAATCTGACCACCAGCCAGTCACAACACATCCAAGCTCTCCAATAGATTGTTCATGCTCCACAACAAATCAATATGAATGCTATCTCAATCAAGTATAAACAACTATTATACCATAGCAATCATGTCACCACTTAATCAAAAGAGTACTGCTCACTCCATCAACCAAATCAACCAAACTGAACCACATCATAGAAGCCATACCAAGAATGCCCTAAGCATTCACAACACATCAAACAATAGTATCTATCAAGACAATAATGTAACCATACCAGTGTCTCAGTGATAGATCTGAGCCCATAGAATGCAAATATGGAACCTGCCTCATCATCCAAGAGCTTGGCACCAGCTCAAACACAAATCTCCATAATGTTATTCACCATACGCTCTTGTATTTATACATCTTGTGTACATACTCACCCTATACACATCCATCCCATGTATACCTCAATGTATATGCACCCTATACACATACAGCCCGCGTATGCATCAGAAAATAGGGTTTTCTGTGAATCCGAGAATTTTGTCGTCAAGATCTCCGACATTGCCGAAACTTTCATGTGTCCATGAGATCCTCCTCTCGCTCTCTTCCTCTGAATAGATCTTCAATCATTCTTAAGAGTTTTAAGAATCAAATATCAATATAGCATAGAAAAACCTCAGAATAAGTACTCAACGCCTTGAAAAAGAGAGAATTTCATATAATAATCCTCTTCGAGGGGGCAACCTCCTTTTGACCCCACATAAATGTTCAAGTACAAGATGATTCCAAATGAAATGTCTCCTTGGTATATACAGGAGACTAGGAGGTATAATTACAACTAATGGAATAAAGCCGACATAAATAAAATAACATTACTAATGTAATATTCCCCAATTAATAGGTAATGAGCCAATATTAGGGCTTAACATGCCCCTCCCCTTGAGACAAGTGTTTTCCGCAACGCTTGAGTAACTCTGGATGCTTCTGTATAAAAGACTCATCTTCCCAAGGGGAATCTTCAGCCGGTAGTTTCCTCCATTTAATGAGATACTATGAAATGGATCTATTCCTCAGCTGGCAAATTCTTGTGTCAGTGATGGATTCAGGCCCCAATATGATTTTTCCTTCCTCTTCAAGTTCTGGAAATATAGTTTGAACTAGGATCTTGTCACCTATAACCTTCTTTAAGCATGAAACATGGAAAACTGGGTGTACTCGTGAAGATGCAGGCAACTCCAACTTGTATGCCATAGTACCAATCTTTTGCAACACCTTATAAGGGCCATAGTACTTTGGTGATAATTTATTATCCTTCTTGGCTTGCTTGAGGGACATCTATTTGTATGGTTGTAGTCTTAAAAACAACCAATCCCCTACTTCAAAACTTCTTTCACTATGATGTTGATATTCTTTTTGT